>JAECMU010114800.1:0-21051 GCA_016106625.1 Dracogyra subfuscus
ATTTTTATATCATTTTTCTTTTAAAAGGAGCTATAATATGGTTTCGTGTCATGTTACCTTTAAATACAATTTTATTTTTTTAAATACGGACCCTTTTCTCATGACATATCCGTAGAATGAGTTGAGAATACACTTGTGTGCGAGCTGTAGCGAGTCGTACAAGACGACCATTCCGTTCGCTCGTTTGATCTCGCCCGCATCTTTAGACGCCTTCGCCTCGGCCAGTTTTTTGTTCCACACCTTCGTCAAGCCTTTGAACTCGTAACGCCGGTCTCGGAATGCCCTCACGGTGTCAACGTAAAAAGAATTCTCACGCTGGCAAATCGTCGCTGTTCGTTCTTCCATCCTTTTGTCTTTCGTTTTCTTGTAAGCTTTGCGACAGTAGTCTGAAAATAATATGTAATGATTTGATTAGAAGCTAAAATTCAATTATATTTTTTTTAATTCTTAACCTGGCCTCTGAACATGTAGATCACACCCCACCACCACCACATACCCAGGGACAGGTTTGACATATCTAAATGTAACAAAATGCAAGGATTTTAAAATAAATCTGAATGGATTTTTAAAAAGCTGACAACTTAGTAAAGTAATTCTTTAATCATTACAGAATTATTTTAAAGAAAGTTGAAATAAATTGTATAAATGCACACAGAACACACTGAAAAATCGCATCCTTGCAAGATTAAAAATAGGATTTTATGATTTAATTTTAGTCAAATTGACAATGAGAAGAGTTACACAAAGTAAATATAATAATAACAATTGACCATCATACCAGCTAATCTCTTCTTCTCAATAGTGGCCTGTTCTTCTCTCGGCAGTTGATGAAACGCTCTTGATTCTTGTCCAGGGAAAAAAGCAGGAAACTTCTCATTTTCTAGCTGTTGCTGGATCCGATGAAACTCACTTCTCGTCGCAGGCACTGAAATTATGAAGTACTGGGTGGTATAAATATTAATTCACTGAGTTTATATATTTGCCTATGATCCTATTTTAGAGTATTTTCACAGAGACATGCTGAAGAATTGTTTTTTTTTAAATCTTGAAATTTTAGGTGTCATAATTATAGAACAGACATTGAAATTGCTAAATTTTATATTGTAGACTTTTCAGTAATACTGTAACCTCTAATTTTAATGCCTTCTCCAATCCAATCGCACATCCAATCAAATCAATATAATCTTCAGTGATGTCAACAGTGACTATTTTCTAGTCATATAACTGTACTTCCTTCTTGAGAAAAGGATATGTTTTTATTTAATGATGCACTCAACACATTTTATTTACAGTTATATGGCATCGAACATATGGCTAAGGACCACACAGATATTGAGCGAGGAAACCTGCTGTCACCACTTCATAACCTACTTTCTTCGATTTGCAGGAAGGAATCTTTTATATGCACCATTCCATAGGCAGGATAGCACATATCATGGCCATTGATGTACCAGTCGTTGTGCACTGGCTGGAGTAAGAAATAATCCAGTGAAGGGGATCGATCCCAGACCGACCACGCATCAAGCGAATGCTTTACCATTGGGTTACATGCCACCCTCTTGAGAAGTGATTATGACGGATCTGTTACATTGTTATAAGTTTCCCTCTTTTTCTTTTTATATATTAGCCTGACATCAAACCTTAGCACAAAAAGAAAAACAAAAACAAGCATACAAACATGTCCAGGGCTTCTAGATTATGATAAGCCCACTCCCATTGCTAGTGATATTGAATGTTAGGCTAGTAAATAACTAATATTGCCATACCCGACGGCTAGTGAATATTTTAGGGTCAGATGTTGCAATTAAATCGCTTTGGTAAATATGAATATCCTGACCCACTGTTTCGTGTTCGGAGGCTCTTTCTCGCTCTTTAGGTGACATATCTGATTATTACTATTATTTGTATTAACTTAAAGTAAAGTCGTGCTAGTGAATTTTTAATCGTGACTAGAAGGCCATTTTTAATCACTGATCCCATGGTTAGTGGATTTTATAAAAATTCTAGAAGCCCTGATGTCAAGTTGAACTTGTGACGCAAGTTACAGTATATAACAATAGAAAGAAACTCAAACCAATAATACTTACTGAACTCTCCCCTCCACATCCACGGCATATTACGCTGGCACTGAGCTCCTGGTTTGTTGAAGTCGCACACCGCACACGTTGCTTCACCAACGATGGCAGGAGGCTGAAAACATTCAGATAATACAATAAAACTATGAGAAAAATAAAATAACAATTCGGAGATTACTGTTAAAGCAATACATGTTCCCTACATGTCATGTCATAGGGTTTACCGTGCACATTCAGAACAAGCTGTTGTAGCACACGCCTGTCGTGGGTGCAAGAGCTTTCAAAGCAAGGGGGGATGTAAGAGGGACCGCCTGCACTGGCAGATGCAAGGGAGCACCAGCAGTCCGATCAAGATTGGTAGCAGATGGGAGCAACCAATTTTTATATCTCCTAAGTATAAGGGCCATAACTCCGTCAAAAATGGGTAAATCTCTATGAAAGTCACACCTGATCTGTAACAGTACAGGATAAAGCTATACAAAATATTTCAGCTATACATCTTTATATCATGAGGCACTGTCAAAAATCTGCAAAAACTGTATGTAGGACAGACAGAGAAACTGTCAGAGAAAAAACATCTATAGTATCCTCCGGTTGGACAAGCTGGGTACTAATAAAACCCTATTGTTGAAACCTCGGAATAACATAATTGTCATATATGTTCGAAGAAAATAATGGATATTTGTAAAAGTAAACAAAGGTAATTTATGAGAATCAAGTCATGTATAACTAGTTTGCTTTCTAATTTAGAATTTCAATTTGTGTTTCAAATACTAGGAAAAGTTTGTTTTGTTTAACGATAGCACTATAGCACATTGATTTCAAACACCAGAAAAGAAACAAAACCCTTGATTTTTGAAGTGATATTAATTACCTGCAGCCTGTTAGTAAGGATAATGTTGGGGTACATGGCGGCCACGTCGAGATGGTAAATGATCGGGTTCTCAAGTCGGTTCGGACAGTCTCGTAACATAGATAACCGTTCAGAAACATCAGACACAATCTGGAAAAAATATGAAATGCACATTTAATAATTTTATTACAAAGTGTAAGATGCCAATCTAGAATAATTTAGTAATTACTTTTATTTAAAAAGTATAGTTGATAAACATGGCAACTGAGAAATGTAGCTCTGTGTTTATAAAACTTTATATCTCTTTAGGTGTTTATAAAACTTAAAGACTCAGAAGCCTATTTCACTAAACATTGTAAGTTACGTCTGCTACTAGCAGTTATACCGGCCATGCCTTTACGCGTGTTTGGCATCAGTTTCACGAAGAAAATTACATCATTACGGGAAGCTGGAGTATTTTAAAGACAAAAGAAAATGAAATATGTGCTCTTCTAACTATATTTGTTGAACTAAAATAGTAATAAGAATCGTAGATTTACGTTTACGTGCAAAATGTAACTTACGATGTTTAGTGAAATAGGCTCCAGGTCTCAAATAAAATCTTATCCATAAAAATAGCATGTAATTAATATCTGTATATTTTGCTAATGTCTTGAGTATAGACTTCAATGTTGTATATTGAGAATGGGCCCTGAGCTAACAATCTATTATTTCGACTATAGGTAATTCTGTTGCAGTCATCGGAGTTATATGCAATCAGTTGTCACTGGCACTACATGAGTAGCTGTTGGAAACCAGTAATCTTATGAGTAACTATGTCTAACAAATGAAAGTGTGTTGGGTCAGTTTTTAAAGCAAGTTTTAAATAAAATGTTATCTAATGGACACAAATATAGTATGCTATTTCTTTAAAAAACCCACAAGATTTAAAATAAATTTATCTAAAACTTATTTACGATGCCAGTGCTTTGCTGTTATCGTGTATGCATCACAGAGCAGTTAGTTTCAGGTTAATGTGTATGTCACAGAGCAATCAATTTTGATAGTGCTTATTTTATTGGATGGTATAGCTGTGGCGACCAGGTCATCACCTAGGAGCAGCCAATCATATGTCTTTAAATTGTAACACATTTTTTATTGCCATGTTTTCACCATCAGGTATTTTCTAGTCATGTATGACAGCTTTCTTTAGACCAGTAACTCTTAAATATTAACAATTACTTGTTAAATAAATAGATTAAACCACTAGAAGAATTATCCACTTAAATATTTTTCTGACCTCGTCAAAGTTTGTCACTGTATTCATGGGGATCTTTTCTTCGACCTCTATGGCGTGTTTCAGTGTTCGTTCTATGTTATCTATCAACATCTGGAACGCTTCTGGCACCTGGTGAGATTAAACAACACTATTAATATTACAGATGAAGCAAGCACATAACCAGCAAACAACTGTGAATAAGAATTTTGTTTACCCTAAAATATTGTGGCAGACTTTTTCCCGAGATAACCATGCGGAGTGTTTAGATTTGTGGGTGTTTTTCTCTATTTGATGCCATTTTTTACTAAAGGATTAAGAGTCACAGTGAAAGCTCCACATTAATGGCAAGGTCTTGCATACAGTTCATAAAACAGTTAGACACAAGCAGAAGAAAATACTTGACATCCATCATAACTGTTTAAAAATATTATAAATAAAACAGTTGGTGATAAAAATATTTCACAAGTCTAAATTTAAAGAGACTTACAACAAACTTTTGGGCGATTGTTTTGTTGGTGATTAACTGAACATACAACAACGGCAAAATAAATGTTGTTTTTAACAATGCACTCAACGCATTTTATTTACAGTTATATGGCATCAGACATACAGCCATCGAAATTTGCGACAATGGGCAATTCCTGTTATGTTTTAGCATATTATTACAGCAGTGAATCACATATGAATAATTTTGATAGCATTCATTTTTTTTTTTAAATTGCCACTGTACTGCTGTTGCAAAATTGATTTGCGACGGCATTTAACTGCCGTAGCAAACTTGCCCAAATTTTAAGGGCTAGACATATGGTTAAGGACCACACAGATACTGAGAGAGGAAACGTGCTGTCGCCACTCCATGAGCTACTCTTTTTGATTAGCAGTAAGGGATCGTACAACAACAGTTACATGCTATAGATTAAACCAAAAAAACTGCAATTTTCTATTAAATTTAAGTGGTCTGCACAAGCTGCATAATGACAAAATTGATCAAAACTGATCCTACAACTTCAGTTTTTTTTCTTTCTTTTTTTTTCTGACATGACAACTCAGCTAAAGTTTTAGGTTGTTAATATATATTAATAAGACATATAGAATAGGAAGGATCCAAACTGACACAATTTAAAGAATATTTTTAACAACTGAAAACTGTGTGAAAGAACGTGTTACCATCCTGAATCTGCAAGGAAGGTCTGCCCTGAAGACTCCAGATTCCAGCGCTTCAACATGGCCGCCAACATATGTCTCTGAATCTAGAACATGTCCGTCTTCCGTTAGTTTGTTCAGGGCAGACTCCTGTTTGTTGGGGAACACAATGTTGGCATGGTAAGCCTGTACCATGAGCAGAGCCTCACATAGTGTCCCGGAGCCTTTTCGCAACACCTGTAGTTGAATAGAACAAGATACGAACAGGGTTTGTTCACATATTCTTATATTTTGCCAAAACAATGTCATGAAATACAGCTGGAGCAAACAGATACGTCTGAACTGCATAGTGCGAAGGTAAAAAATAGGAAGTTGAAGTCACGAGACCGGACGTAGGAAGGTGTACATCGAAAAAGATTTCGTAGCCATTCGGCTGTTGAATATTCGGACCATAAGGTGTAAAAGGGTGGGAAATGCCAAGGTCAGAGGTCAGGATAATGGATAAAGAAATTCCAGTGTTCTAGCTAGCAATAAATGGAAGGGTGCTGCACCTGGTCCTTGTTTAGTGCCACCCTGCCTCTGGTTATTATTGCCTACCACTAGTTATTATTGTCCTGCCCAAGTTCAATGTTGAAGAGAAAAAAATATTTTTTTCTTTGATATGCAGTGAAAAGTATATCTAGCTTGCTTGTCATGGGTTTGAGTTTTGAACTAAATTACTTGACAATATATCATTAGGTTACATTATGTGTGAACATCTACCAACTGTAACAAATTGTCACTATCCAGTTCTTGTATAAAATGCCTGACAAATAAAAAAGCAAATTGTCCTATCAAAATTCCAAGCCTATGGCATAACAATTTCAAAACTGTCAGAGGTAACAAATTGTTACGTTCTATCATAGAAGATCACCAGCCTTTTATCACTTTAATTCCATTAATGATCCATTTGCCTATCACTAATTCCTCAAATACAGTGAATTGTACGATTCCACCAAAAACTGCTCTTGTAACACACACTAATTTCAAGCGCTTACCTCATCTGGTTCCATGGGAATAATGGTGCACAAAGCAAAGATGAACGGGTGGACGTATTTCATGTACAGGTAATACGTGGCAACAGCGTCGGACACTGAATAGTTGGCCAACATCTGCAAAAATAAAACAAGTAGATTATTACCATCGTGTATTTTGGCATTAAAGAGACAGACCCTAGTTTTTCAAACAGTAAGGCATATTTTTCACTATTAGAGCCGTTTGTGATCACTGAAATCAAACTTTACTTATATTTTATTGTTTAGATTATCCATTTCCATACTACCGAAGTGTTTCTGTTCATCCTGGTGTTTCTGATATTACCAAAATGCATTTTTTATATTTTTAAAAACGCACGTGCATCTGAGAAGTAACGGTTATATAGTCACATTTTAGTCTATTTTTAAGATACCAACTCGTTTCACTGTTCAATCCAAATCCAAATTTGTTAAAGGTTCGTAAATTAAACAAACTTAGCGTCCATTGAAATTAGGATCCAAGTGAAAAATATGCCTATGGTCTGTCCCTTCAAAATATCATATATTATTTCTATAATGTCAAAATTTTGATGAACTACAATTTGAAAAGTATCAAATTATTCTAAATACTCATTAATCTATCAAATCTGGAATACTCAAATAGTCTTGATTTTGGATTAAACATGTGCATGAAATAAGTTAAGTAAATGACATGTGTTTTGTACCTGTGGTTCTTCACTAGCCATTCGACACATCTCTTCAGGATCCAATTCTACCGGGTCGTATCTCAGTTTGGCCTAAATCAGGTCAAAACAAGATATATTTATTACACTTCAAAATACGAAGCTAAAAACTTACAAAATATCACTTAAGATTAATGGAACTAAAATTGTCCAAAGGATCTATATTTAAAGTACTATATTTAAAGAATATTAATTAAATGCTAAGACAAAAGTAAAAATTAACATGTTTGAAGTTTAGTATAATATTAAGCTAAAATATCTGTGCTCGACCATAGTCAGGGCTTGCTGTGGCAGTCGCCAAATTCTAAAAACTATTGGCAAATTTTATGCTTAAGTTGGTTTAATAATGTTATTACATTTTATTAGAAAATAGCTGGTTTTCTGCCATTTTGCAAGTTTATTAGATAATTTGGCAAAACTTTATGCTCACCCAGAGCTAGCCCTGATTGTGGTAGCTCGGGGTGTTTTGACTACCCATCTGTGGCACAGGCTACCAGATATCTAAACACAGTAGTCCAACAGGCTACTAGATTTTTTATTTTTTTTGTATATCCAGTTACTATGCAATCAACAAGATGCTGAATCATCTCAAAAACTCACCTAAAACTATTTCTTAATTTAATAAAATTATGGGACTACCAATTTTTACTGAGTGTTACTAGATTTTATACCCTGGTAGCCAGATGGGCTACCACTGAAAAAAGTTAAGGTTAAGTCCTGAATATAGTAATAAAAACTTCATTTTTTAAAATACGAATTCAATAAAGTACATGTAATAATTCAGTTTACAACTCACATGTCAATAAGCATTAAAATAAATATAAGAATAATAAAATATTTTAACACTCTTTTTTTTAAATTCTAAAAAATACCTTGGCTACAGCTTTTAAATTCTGACTGCCAACGGGAAGATAGCTGTCTCTTTTGACCCATCTGTAAAGACGAACACACAGAACTCCTTAATTTATAAGAAACATCATGTTTATTTATAACAGAGCAGTATTAAAGCATTTGTCTATACCAATATATATATATTTTACTACATGACAAAAATCCCTATCATCTTTCTTCCAAACAATTTTAGACTTAGATTTTGCTGCTAAAATTACTTTAAAGGCACTGAAAAATAATCTGTTTTTGATCATCATAATAAGGTTCGTAATAGCTCACAATGCATTTTATGTGAAAACAGAAACGGTGTACATCTCTCAGAAGAATAACAAGCATTCTGAGAATACTGCTGAAGCCAATACATGTTCCTTAACGGGCCAAAACTTTTGTCATATCTACTAAATTCAAGGGCTATAACTGTAAAATTATTTTAAATTTTCATGAAAGCAATGTGATCTGTTACAGTACATGATAAAGATATACACAAAATTTCAGATCAATATCTCAAGGCATTGTTAAAGAAACATCCGAAAAACTCTATGTGTGACTGACGGACAGACAGACGGACATGAAGTCTATAGTCCCCTCTGGTTGGACCAGTAGGGGACTAATAAACAGACATTTTGTTGTTTTGTGAGTACCTATAACAGTCCATGTGTATCGACGTCCGTGACTTGTATTCTCCTTGGTTATCCTTCTGTACTCCAATCTGTCGATACATATCTATACCATGGAATCCTGATCGAGTCTCCACAAACGGCCTGTTGAAAAATTAAAAACAATAACTGGGACATGTACAATACATTGTCTTAAAGCCTACAGAATCCTGCTCATGTCTCCACAAACGGCCTGTTGAAAAAGAAAAAACAATAACTGGGACATGTACAATACATTGTCTTAAAGCCTACAGAATCCTGCTCATGTCTCCACAAACGGCCTGTTGAAAAAGAAAAAACAATAACTGGGACATGTACAATACATTGTCTTATAGCCTACAGAATCCTGCTCATGTCTCCACAAACGGCCTGTTGAAAAAGAAAAAACAATAACTGGGACATGTACAATACATTGTCTTATAGCCTATGGAATCCTGATCGAGTCTCCACAAACGGCCTGTTGAAAAAGAAAAAACAATAACAGGGACATGTACAATACATTGTCTTAAAGCCTACAGAATCCTGCTCATGTCTCTACAAATGGCCTGTTGAAAAATTAAAAACAATAACTGGGACATGTACAATACATTGTCTTATAGTGTACGGAATCCTGCTCACGTCTCTACAAGTGGCCTGTTGAAAAACAAAACAACAGTAAGTGCAACAGTCTGCTACTAACAGTGCTGCAACGATAAACCGGTATATCACGATAATTGATCAGCTCGATACGAACCGCGGTACAGTTTTGCGCATCGGGATTTTTACACGCTTTTTTTTTTGTATTTGACTTGACTTGAAATAGGCACACAAACAAATAAACAAAACAAAAAACCCATAATTTGATTAATTGGCGATGACAGGAAATGTAACAATCACGTCAAGCGTAGTCGGGTCGGTTATACTTGGTTCTGACATCTAAACAAAACGTGATAAAAGTCAAATAAAAATAACCAGTTAAGGATAATTACAAATTTACAAATACACCTTTTGTTACCTACACATTATTATTCATTTACGTTGGAATTCGTCTACTGCTATCATCGTCAAAGAAATAAACTAACAACTTGCAACAAGTGAGACTCGCACTTCGCTGTTTTCGCCTGAACTCGGAATACTTCTGCTGATCGTTTAAGACACTTCGGCCAATGACCTTTGGTTCGGTCGATCTGCCGGAAGATTACGACTGAATACGTACATTTCCGTATCAAGCGAGCAGCAACGGAAAAGCCCGATAATAAGGATTTCCCAATGCGACAATTTACAACTAGTTTGACACCGTAACACCTGTGTTATAGCGTGTGCTAAAAATAAAAAATAAAAAATGACCAAGAAGAACATTATGCTAATTAATGTCATTGTTTATATAATCATTTAGGTCTATTAACTTTGATCCAAGAAAAACATGTGCAACAAGTATTTAGTAACTGACCATCAAAGAAACACCGACGTGTTTGATGTTTAATTGTTTTTGATGATGCGTTTGATGTTTATGATCTGAAATTCAGCTGTCTTTAATTTTTTGCTGACATTAAGTCTTTGCCGATCGATTCTTACATCAGTTGCATTTGTTAGTGAGATGTGTTCGTGACAGGTTGTGCCGGTCAGGACAGATAACAAATAATGGAATTTGAATTAATTTCAAACAAAAAGGCAAAAAGTGGCATTTGGGAAAATGTTCAACTGAAGAAACGAAAAGACACGGGCAAAATTCAGGAGGGGTTGGCAGTTTGTAAAATATGTAAAATGGACGTTCACTTTAGTGGTGGAACTACTAATCTTAGCACACACTTGAATCGTCATCACAAAATTAATACAGAAAGTGGTACAGCTTTGACTACTTCATCTACACAGAAGAAAGTATCAATGTCACAGCACAGAGGGCCGCACTCAATCCTGAAGTTGTGGACATGCTCATGTTCTTGAAGAAAAATATGGCCTAAAACATTTAACCTGACACCTGAAACTAATAAAGATCATTAAAAAATGCATGCCTCCTTATTTTATAAAAAAAAAAAAAACCCATAAATATTAAATATAAATAATATCAACTATATCGCAATACATATCGCAATATATCGCAATACGGTTTCGACCGTATCGTTGCACCCCTAGTACTAAAGACAATACATTGTCTTATAGCCTTTAGAATCCCGCTCACATCTCTACAAATGGCCTGTTGAAAAACAAAAAAATAATAAGTGGGACATGAACAATACATTGTCTCATAGCCTAAATGAACAAGACATATGAACATATTGTTTAACCGATTTCTGTTTTGATGTGAAACTGAAGAAAACAAGTATACCATACATCTTCAAAAAGAATTATGATACTGCAGAATGGGTTGGCCATAGAGCAAACATTATAACAGAATACAATTTAATCCTCTCAATTTAATTAAAGGGACATTCCTGAGTTTGCTGCATTGTAAGATGTTTCCGACTAATAAAATATTTCTTCGATTAAACTTACATATTAAATCTATTTTCTTATTTAGAATCAGTGTCTATATATTTAATGTGTTTCTGGTCCTCTTAATATTTGTAAGAAACCCCAACTGGATTTTGTCTTCAAATAATTTCGTATGTACGAAAAATATATTTTAGGAAATAAAATAATATTTAACCTACTACAAATATTAGAATGATCAGAAACACGTTTAATATACAGCCACTAATATATTATATAGAAAAATATATTTGATATGTAATTACAATCGTTAAAAAGTCTCTGTTGGTCGATAACATCTTAAAAGTTGCAGCAAACTCGGGAATGTCCCTTTAATATTTAAATATATTTGTAGATACATTTTATACATGTACATATATGTATACATTATCACATGATACTGCAAAATGGGTTGGCCACCCAAACTGATTAACAGTGTATAGAAAAAAAACTTGAACGGAATATAATTGAATCCCTTAATTTAATTAATATTGAAATAAATTAGTATATACATTTTATACATATATATATATATATATATATATATATATATATATATGTATAAAATGTATATACTAATTTATTTCGTGTATAAGCCGAAGTCATATTTTGTCCAGTTGTACATTGTATTGGTTTCAATAATACTGTCAACAGATAGACTTGTGCTTTTCTTTTTCATTGTATTTTTTCCCCTTTAATTATTACAGACACGGTAATCGTCATCACTATGCTAACGTCTTCCATGCAGTGCAAAAATAATTTAGCACCAGTAAATCATAACAGGAAAATAAACAATTCAAGCTGTAACAACATATCATTGCACATAAGTAATTAAATTATTCACTGGACAGCAAATAATAAACTCATTAAGGCACGTTTAATCCCTGTTTTACCCTCCACACAGAAAAACAAATTCTGTGGTCCATGGCTGTTGTTTACACAAAATTGTGTAATCCAATCAAATAAGAACTTACAAAATGATATAGACAGAGGTGTCAAACAATGATGGCGGAACATGTTTTTACCATTGAAATGACAATAAAACAAGTGTTTTTTATTATTATTCATCAAACTATTAATGCATTCAAGAACAAAAAACTACATAATATTGCATGATGGGGTGTATTATTTATATTGTGTACAAATAATTGTTTTATAAGCTGTGAAAGGCTCTAAGAGTCTGATCAAAATTTGTAAGTCGGGGTCAGGAGTGTTTTTGATCAGAATTTTATGAACCAATTTGTTGACTCCATGTATTTCTAGCTAATACACGGCAATATACGGTAAATATCCATTATCACATGTGTAAAACAGAATACTGTTGTTGAAATAGAAACACTGAAGACATTGTTTGGCTCTTCAGGGTTCTTACACTTGTAAAAACATGAAATTCCAGGACATTTTCCAGGACTTTTTCTTATTTTTCCAGGACATGAAATGTTCAATCAATGAATGTTTTTAGAAGAAATTGTTGTCTAAATGAAGACAGGTCATGGGAACAACAAAAGTAAAGTTGAGAAAAAATAAACCACCAAATATTTGGCCTAAATTTCCAGGACACTTACTGCTTTTCCAGGACATTCCAGGCCTGGATTCTAAAATCACAGAATTCCAGGACATTCCAGGATTTCCAGGACGCGTAAGAACCCTGCTCTTAGTAATTTTACACCATAGTCAGGATTGCAACTAGTTGAGAAGTTAGGCTATGTAAACGTACTACTATTACCATAATGTTCTTTCTATAAGAACTGGACACATTGTTATAATTATGAACTTACCAATCGAAACTGTCTCCATTGTACGTAACATACACATGTGGCTTAACATCCAAAATATGGTCAAAGAACCGCTGTATGGTTGAAGCCTACAAAACATAAAATATTATTTACTTTAAAAAAACCAACTAAAAAAGAAAGAAATATTTTATTTAATGACGCACTCAACACATTTTATTTACAGTTATGGTTAAGGACCACACAGATATTGAGTGAGGAACATCTGAACAGTTACATTCTTGCCAGAATAATTTTAACCTTTAAAATACTGGATTAATTTTTAACAAAAACCACGCTGACTGGGTACAAGTTTATAATTTTTACTCAACTATATTCACTTAAATGTTTTATAAATACATGAAATCAGTAAATTTTTGTTTAATTTTTATTATTTTTATATCAGCTAATGGTGATTACAATTAGGCAAAAAAAATGAAAAAGTTGTCTTTACTTACAGGCATTTGTGACCAGCTGTCCAGTATTTATGTCCATTATTCCCGATAGCAATTGTTTTCTGACCAGAATTTTTATTTTTAAACCCAAACTACGATTCATAATGCAATATTTTGTGATTTTTATTACTGAAAAAATTATTAAATTTATTGTCAATTAACTGTCACATTCAGCTATCGATCCCTGAAAATGACTGCAAAAATACTTGCTGAAAACCACTTTTTGAAGATTTTTAGTTGAACAAATCAAAATAAAAGCCACCATTTTGACCGGAAATCTCTTTTCTTTAATTATATTTCCATTTCCCATAAGTGCCCTGTGAAAAAACGGTGGGAAATATGAATTGTGTATGCAGTGTACAGCATGTCAACTGGCGTGACGTCAGGCGAGATAACTCGCCTGCCGTAGTCAGAAGGTTAATGAAAGGATAAATTATATACTAGAATTTTACTTCAAGCATTTATAACACACATCTGATATATGCAACAAATGTATTTGATGCATTTTAATACATTCAAACCAAAAACCAAATGCAATGTGAAACTAATGCTTATTATTAACAACATTTGAAAACTTAATGTAGTGCAAATGAAACAAGAGAGAAAAGTAAAAAGAATCATGAGGTATATCTTACTTCATCAGGCTCATTAAACACTGTAAATGGCCCCTCAAACTCTGGACGCGGTGTGTATTCAAAGTCTTCTACATCCTGAGATACAATTTCTCTGTTACAGATCAGAAAACCCTAAAAAAAATAGTTTACTTATAAATGAATAGTATATAAGGTCATTTCAACATGGTTTCTAGAAATGGATCTCACATGATTTTTTTAATTATAAACTTTGTACATTTGTTCACAATATGCTGACAGAAAGTGTAAAAGATTACACATTTTTCGGTGCTAATGTATGCTTGATTATGAGGTTTTAAGACTGATTGTCACTTAAGACTGTTTTAAAAGAAAAAAAAATCTAAATTAAAATATACATGGTTTACCACTAATACACACAATGTATCCATTTTATGTTCAAGGACATCCTACATATTTAAAATAAAATCTGAAAATTCAGTAGACAATACTTAAATTCGGGTCAATTCTCATCTTCTCTGATCAAATTCATCCTACTTATCCTATTATTTAAATTAATCATATTTGGCTTGTAATCAACACAAAAGTAGAAACCTGTCCGTCTATCATGTAGGAGATCATCATAATCTGGTCCACTTGTGAGTCGGGAAACTTCAGCGGCAGTTTTGTTGTTTCGATATCGTACGCTAGCACTACAGGTTCCTGAAAATATTGCAACAGAAAGTAGAAAGTCTGTAACTGTATGTGTGAACCGGCCTCGGTGGCGTCGTGGTTAGGTCATCAGACAACAGGCTGGTAGGTACTGGGTTCGAATCTCAGTCGAGGCATGGGATTTTTAATCCAGATACCGACTCCAAACCCTGAGTGAGTGCTCCGCAAGGCTCAATGGGTAGGTGTAAACCACTTGCACCAACCAGTGATCCAACAAAGGCCATGGTTTGTGCTATCCTGCCTGTGGGAAGCGCAAATAAAAGATCCCTTGCTGCCAATTGGAAAGAGTAGCCCACGAAGTGGCGACAGCAGGTTTCCTCTCAAAATCTGTGTGGTCCTTTACCATATGTCTGACGCCATATAACCGTAAATAAAATGTGTTGAGTGTGTCATTAAATAAAACATTTCTTTCTTTCTTTCTGTATGTGTGTCCTTTGAATTCCATCTCATTTTTTCCCAGTCTGGCAACTCCTCCCATCTTTCACTGTCCAATCCATATCCCAGTCCTTGTCTCTCCAACAGATGCTCTCTTGTGGCTATCTGTGCCACCATTCAATTCATTGTAAATATTGTTAGATAGCAAATTTATTTATATACAGAACATATCAGTGTTTCCCCTAAGTGACGCAAATACGTTTACCGGGACCGTAACAATTGTTACCATGAAAAAAACAGGGACACACCTCCGTGATCAATTGGATGATATGTTTTTAATGTAAAACTTACTTTAATGTAAATCTTTATTCATATGATCGTAGTGGTTCTATTTTTCATTTACATGTAACAGTTCACTAATAAATATATGAACAGCAATAATCTATGTCCCATCCCTGAAATGAATTTCTTACATACCAATGTAGAGGATCACTGTTGTGTATCAAAATCGTTTCTGAGAGGTCATGACCCAGTTTAGTGTTATTGTAAGGAGATGTAAAATGACGTCATTGGACTACTGATGTCATTCAAATTCAAAATTATCTGTATTATGACTTTTTTCCTTTAATTCAAAGTGAAGATTGTTTTAAAGTAAGTATTTTTTGGTCTCAGTCAGCTCGAAATAGATCACAATATACTATTAGGGTGTAAAAATGTGATGGTAATCGGTATTTTGACCGCAATTTCGTTCCGAGCAAAATTCCTCGGAACCGTTGTCCAGAATTTGCTAATGGCGTATTCTGTTGACAAGGTAAACCTCGCCATTTGTGCTTGCCCAGCTCAGTTATTTTAAGCTAGGTCAAATACAAACAGTTACATGCTAAAAAAGCTTCCGGATCCAGGATAGAATATAAATAAGTAAAGTATTATAAAATTACATACAGGTCTATCTACAAGGTCATCTCTGAGGCGAATGATTGGAGCCGCACTGCCGCGTCCCTGGATTGAGTACCAGTGACCAACAAAGATCTTCAAGTCAATGCTGACTCTCATGTGATATGGAACATCATATTCTCTGTAAAAAATAAAACAAATAATTGCAAACTTACATGTACTCTCTAAACAAAAAATAAATAAAAAATAAAGATTGTCAAATCACTGCACTCTCACATAATATGGAACAAGCAAACTCAAATTTGTTTTGTATCTCTTAAATTCAAGAGCCATACTTCTGTGAAAAGAGGGTAAATCACCATAAAAGTATCAGTACGCGATAAAGGTATATAAAAAATTTCATATCAATATTTTCAGGCATTGCAAAACAAAAGGTCTGGAAAACAAAAAATTTTATCTCCTAAAATTCAAGGGTCATAACTCTATCGATAATTGGTAAAATTCCATGTAAGTAAAACTTGATCTGTAACAGTACATGATAAAGCTATACACAAAATTACAGGTCAATATTTCAAGGCTTTCCAAAAAAAACCTATATGTGGAACAGACGAACCAACAGACAGATGAAGATGAAACCTAGTCTTCTCTGTAAAAACACCATTAGTGAACTGATGCAATTTCGTCATGCCACGTCTCAAGCTCACCAAACCACACATTGCTAGAGTTGTGCAGCAGTATCTGATTATTCTGAATCAGAACAATGTTATTGTGCTACCCTGGCAGGCCAAGTCCCCGGATTTGTCACCAATCGATAGCTGGGATGAAATGGAGCTACTCTTGTGAGGTCTTCCAAATCCTCCAACAACACTGCAGGAACCACAACTGATCATTCCTCAGATCTAGAATGGCATTCCCAGGAACTTTCTCCAACGTTTAGTGGCCTCAAAGAGTTACAGTGCCAGGCTTGTATCAATGCTCAAGGTGGACGTGCTCACTACTAACTGTGTGAACTTCGCTCTGGACCCCCCCCCCGCTAGTGATGTGGCTCATTTGCATATGGCAGGTGCGACCTTTTCACAGACTATTGCTCATTTCCATACCTTATAACATTTCTCTTTCCATGTTATAACGTTGCATACACTGCAGTAAAAACTTATCATCAATTATCTGGGTTTGTTTTTTCATATTTGTAAAATATATTCTGACTACACATAACTTAATAAAACTCACCTGATATCAATGATATTGTCCAACTGGTCAGATATCTTCTTGGAAACCAATCCACTATCTTCTCCTGTCAGGTGGCTAAAATAAAACTTGATACTGACAGTACACAGTGTCAAAAATGTTGAAATACTAAACTTAACATGAATAACATTGTTATCCAGATTGGGATATTTTCGTTTAACTTGAGGTAAAAATCAGAATGGACCCCCTACAAAAATGGAGAAAACTTGAGGTGTTTTCTCTTTTATAGATACATTACCAGTCCTCAAACAAGTGCATTCCCCCTCCCCCACACACAGTGGTCTGGTCCGAACATCCCAACAGCCAATGGGATGGCCTAAATTCCTCTACTGTATACTGCTCTCTAGTTCCGATCACATGACTGTAACTTCCTTCTTTTTCTATGAGCATGTAATTTTGTTTCCTTTACAGCCACTGACAAACATCTACTGTATCTATCTATTGTTTTTTAAAAGGTAAGTATCATAAATAACATGATTGTGGTTGGTAACCATGTCTTACCTACCTTGACAACATAGAAGTGTATGCTTCATTCTGCTTCTCACGCTCCTTGTTTTTACGAACTGCAGGAAAAATAACTTTCTTGACACTCTGAAGATCATCAACATGCAGAAATGAAAGTCGAAGGTAGGTTCGCTTTAAACCCACAAGGTGGTTGTGCTAAAATATACAATTATTTAAATTAGTAGGAATGAAATATGGCTGTCAAAGCCACTAATAGTCATAGGTTCTGTCAAACATTAGAACATTATTTTAAAACAATTAGTGCAATTTAAGTTTTAAGTGCACTTGAAATGAAAAAGTACTTGGACATATTTTTTTCAACAAATAATAAATTACAATATGGAAGATGTTGTTAAGCAAATTTATAATCCCATCCATCATCTACTTCAGAGTCTGTATTATCAGTTATTTTCGGCGAATATATCCTTTACAAATCTTCAGTTTTCATTAAATAACAACATCAAACATATTTTAAAATAAATATTATACAAATGGCAAGAAAATCAAACCAATGTGCACGTTACGTTATCAATAACGTTTACACAAATTTAGACCGTTCTTGTTTAACTTTTCAACATTGCTTAACAACTTAAATATGAATACCAGTCTATAAAATATACATGATGTGCTCAAATGTTATTCTACTACATTCTTGTGTTCACAGAATCAAGATAGAAAACCCATATGAATGTTGACAGCTGTGTGGGTTTATAGGTTAGCTTTGCGTATCTAAGACTACAGTTGAGAATAGGAGGGAAAGAGTTAATTGTCAACACATGTGACACAAAAGTCAAATGTGTTGGACCCAAAACAATCTCATTTATGTATGGACTGAATTAATACGTACAAGATCCAAGTCTTCTTTGTTAACACTTTCAATTGAAGCAATTTTCCCTGAGAATTTTCTCGTAAGATACGATGCTACTTCCCGCTCACAACCTTGTTTAGTAGCCACATAGAAATAGGTCTTGAATGGTAGTGTCGCCTGTGAAAAGGGAATAGTAGATTAATTCAAAAATGTACAATTTATTCTTCAAACGTATTTGTTAAATATATATTTACTGTTTTAACTTCAGATTAATCATTTAATATATACAATATCTAAATAAAGAATTATTCAGTGGGTTAGGAGAATCATGGATTAATATAACTAATTATCCTGTATTTATCAAAGTACGGTTCAAGCACAGTCCTGGGCACAATCTGGGCTGTCTAACCTGTTAGAATGAATAATAACTTATTAATACTGGGTGGGAGCCGACACTGGGATGTGAACCCGGCACCAACCAGCCCTGAAGTCTAATGACTTAATCACTACACCACCTGGACCAGTTATTGTAGAGCAGCAAGGGATCTTTGATATACAGTGAAACTTGTCTAAACCAGACACCCATAGGACTGAGTAATATGTCTGTTTTTCAGAGGTATCCGGTTTAGAGAAGTTCTCTTCTACACAGATATTTAAAAAGGGACCAAGTAAAATGTCCGGTTTTGAGGAAATTCCAGTTTACAGGGGGTCCAGTTTTGAGAGGTTGCACTGTATATGCTTTTCGAAACTGGACAGCACATACCAAGTCTTTTGATGTACCAGTCGAGGAACACTGGTTGGAATAGAAATAATTATCACTGGGGAGAAATTCCGAGAATAGACCTTACTACTTACTTCACCTGAGACGTGTCCTCCACCATTGAGCTACAGCCTTGTTTGTTAGTCAGTGAAAAACAAAAAGAAAACACAGAGTAAAACATACCTTGAAGGCCGACCCATCATCTTGTAGGAAGTAGTAATCTACAGCACTGATCATCCTCTTGTTCTCATCCAGAATATCGGTCTACAAACACAAATCAATAATAAAATATAACATAACTATATACATGTTACATTTTTTGATTTTTGTTTGTTTGTTTAACGACGCACTCAATACATTACAATTACGGTTATATCGGCATCAGACATATGGTTATGTCGAGAGAAAAAAATAGTGGTTAGCTGACGGGGATCGATCCTAGACTGACCACGCATCAGGCGGGCACTGTACCACTGGGCTATGCTGCCCATATATACATGTTACAATAAGAGATTATGCCATACATAGAGAATTAAATTTCAAATTTAAACAGGTGGCAGAGCAGGGATTGAAATTTAATTTTGTATGACCACTATCCCAAAGAAATAGTGAATTTCAAAAAACACTATTTCATCCTAACGTTCGCGAACTATGTGATTGGTGTCCGTCGTGTCCATTTGATTTAACGTGAAACGCACAAACCAGTGTAGCAAATGTTTTCTTTTCACTTGGTCTGGCTGAACTCAACCCTTGGGATAGCCAATACGTCTTTCGGTCCTGAACTGGCATGTGTATTCAAATTGACATGCATTGTCGGTTTGTTTTTATTACTTTGGTTCAAAGACTTTATAAAATTAAAATAGCAAGTTACATATCTTACAAATGTTGAATCGCTGTCACATTGCTGTCATACATGTCGAATGCATGCCTTTAAAATGAATAACCGTGATTATTAAAATTAACATACAGACATTATTACAACAAGCAGTGATCTGGCGGATTAGTAGTAGCCGATCACCTGTACCACGTGACCAGCACAAGCCCGCCGACAATTAAAACGGTGCGATCAATGGATCTCAAAGTGAACATCTAAAGCATTGCAGAGATACCAAATGGAAGTGTGATAATGCGTGGTGAATGACGTTACGGATCACAGCTCCATTGTTTTGTAAACATGTTACAAATTAGGCCGACACGGTCCTGCAGTTAAGGCGCTTACCAGACATGAAGGCGCTTACTTGGCTGGCTAAGGGAGCACGGGCCGTATCAGCTAAACACAATGGGGAACGCCCTGCTAATATTCCAGGGAACAAATTGTTTTTAAAATCTTGATAGCAATGTTTCTAGTTAATTGAAGATTGATTAGCAACTACTGTTTAAAGTTGCAAAGCGAATCGCAACACAATATAATGGATATTCAGTGTATTTTAACCCCACTATTCACTTACTGGATGCATATTAATAAGCCATCCTGTCTTCTCTGCAAGATCTTTGTAGCGCTTAAAGCCAAACCGCTCATCAATTTCATCATTTATTTGTGCGCGCTGGAGACGTTTTTCTGTGCCGTCTTCTCGGCTAAAAAGGAAAATCTTCATTAATAAATTAGGAATATAACTGGTACCAGTGGTGGTCTCATAAATATTGAAATTTTTTTATCTTTGTTAATTAATGCAACAAAAATTGCCCTTAAGGGCTCAATAACTGTCCAAATATCTGTTATGCCTCTACAGCAGACAAGAGTAGTACTCGGGATCGGTGTGATGATTTACCCAATACTAGGCCTACCCAATACTATACAAGCTGCCGATTTTATGTGTCCTAGGCCCAAACCAGTGGCGTAACTGGGGGGGGGGG
>JAECMU010114817.1:0-15547 GCA_016106625.1 Dracogyra subfuscus
GCCCCCCCCCCCCCGGCTAGCTACGGCCCTGTTGTGGCCTCCCAGTTTACGAGTTGGGGGCCAGTGCCCCCCTGTCCCCCGTTTCCGACGCCTATAATTTAAGAATCAGGGTAATAATTAAAACAGCACCTCCAGCTAATAATCATTATTTTTTTAAGGGGCCAAACCCCCGGGTAAGTAGTACAAGCGTGTGCCAATATATTTTCCGATGGGAGCATGACAACCCCCCATATAAACAATGCTCGACTATCTAGACACATACCTTCATACTAGTAGTATTTAATCAATCTGTATTCCTACTGCATGTTGGAGGCCCCTCCCCCCCTTTTTAAAAAGTTAAATTTGTTTTGCTTAAACCGCTACATGTTCCACCTTTATCTAAATTGTATGCACTACCCCACATACAAGATAGCACATACCACTGCATTTGATATACCAGTCGTGGTGCCCTGGTTGGATCGATAATTAATAAAGCTCAACAACCACACAAATAAACACAAATTGTTAAAAAGAAAAGAAGAAAAAAATACCTTATTAGAGGTTAGGTGCCCCCACCCTCAACTCATCTGCTGGATCCGCCCTTGTGTGTTTCACTGTGACTGTATGGGAAGGCGGCTTTGATGTAGTCTTTGGGGGATGAGGTGGATTGGGTCTTATATTTTGGAATTTCTGTCTTGATTTCTGCATCGATTTATCCTAATAATACTAATAATATAGTAAAATTGAATTCCCCGCTAAATAGTAAAGTTTGCACATGCGTGTTTTATTGCTTAATATTCATGAGCTGTCGCCGGATGTTATCCGGATCGGTGTGGTGCTCCCTTTTCTGCTTCCCTTGTCCAGTTGTTTGGGTTTTGCGAAAAGAAACGTTTTGTTTGCTTTGTCACCAAATCTCACTGGACAGTCAGCTGTGCATTTACGTAAACAGTTACGTTGATGAGACGTTGAACGTGAATTTGTGACAAGGTGCGGCGAATTTGACGAACTAGAGGTGGCACAACGAATGCAGGTAGTGACCTGGGTGGGTGTCTCGATCTCGTACACTTCGTTGCCAAAAATATTGTGTATAACCTAGATATAAACGAAATGTTTTACAAAACACCGGTTGGAAGCTATATAGCCAACCAGTATGTTGTTGTTTTGATATACACATCTGTTGTAAAGGGTATAAATGAAATATGTGTTTCTTGTTGGTCTGCCTGCTATGTCGACATATGTGATAGCCTTAAAGGCGGTGCACCTTGGCAACATCCTAGCCTATGTATAGTTGTTTACCAAAAATATAACTGGAGGATTAGTTCACTAATAACACAATGAAACTCTTTGGCATATATTGATTTATTACTAGTGTGGAGTAATTTTGTGTTAAGATACAGATGTTGGATAGGGGCAGTGCATGATAATTTTCATTTGGGAGGTCACCAGCACCCCCATCCCCCACCCCATCTTAGACTTGTTGCTGATACTTTGGGTTTTCATTTCATAATATTAATTCAACAACCCAAAATGTGAATTCACAAACGCACGAAATGTAAATTTGGAATCTGGTTTCTTGTGTAAAAAATAGTCTTGTAGCAATAATGTTCCTTAAAAATAACTCTTAATGATTATCAAGCTATCATAATTAACACAAAAAACATGCAATTTTCCATGTCAAGTTTCTTCATTTCAAGTATGAATTGAAAGAACAGTGTGCATGATGCACTACAAACATTCAGACAATGGCACTGTCAATTACAATTTAGCTAATAAGAGGTGACGACATGTCTAAAGATGTTGGACTCACATATGGTTAATGAGAAATAAACCATGAATATTTCTTTCACTGCACTGTATTAAAATGTTTTTAACACAGTATTAAATAAAAATTGTATGTTACAGGGCTCAAATTTAACAACAGCCATTTTGCAAATTGACACAGTGCCCTAGTTATATGCTTCAATCCCTAAAAAGTATGCAAATCTCTTGGCCAACGTGGTTCACTGTTGTGCAGTATGTTTTATGTTGGTAATTGTTCATGATTCTCGAATATTTAAAGTAAATAACTGATTGCCAAGGAGTTATTTTTTTTAAATTTAGTTTTTCACCATGATTGCAAATTGAAACGAAAGTGGTGAACAACAATTTGGATAATTTTCAAGCAAGCTGATTATGTGAAAAACTGAACTGCTAAAGTTTTATTCAAATGAGGATTTTCAGGTTTAGCTGTGATAAACAATAACGTTTTCATACAAATATATGTATCTATATTGAGAGTCATAAATCATTTTTTTACTAGTCCATCAGACAAACACATTTTGAAATTTATTTGTTCGCCAATATTTTCACCAGGATGATGTTTGTGATTGCTCAAAATGAAACTGCACTGAAATATTTCACTTGTCCATTGGATAACCACCAAGGCACATTTTGCATGTCTGAATAGATTATCACTTATCGAACAAACAAACAAGTGCTTATTTCAAACACTGATTAAGCTGGTAGGTACTTGGTTCGCAACCCTGTACTATCTCCTACCCACTTGGTGCGTAGGTGTTACACTACTATACCATCGTCTCTTTCACTAACCACTAACATTGTAACAACTAACCCACTGTCCTGGACAGACAAAAACAACATTGTGTTTGTTGCAACAGGGTTGAATGTAGCCAAGTAGTAAAGTGGTTGGTCTAGGATCGATGGGTGTATTGGGCTATTTCTTGTTCCAACTAAGTGCAGTGGCCGTGGATTATGCTATCCTGTCTATGGTCATTTGCTACTAATGGAAAAATTAAGATTGTTGAAATTTTAAAAATCAGTTCTGTTTATAATTATGACCATATTGTTTTTCCCCATCAGAATAAAAATACCTGTAGAGCCTATGTACCTATTTTTAAAACAGAAAATAGTATTTATTAGTTCATAAATCTCAATTGTGGTTTCACAAGTAGTAGTTGCCTTCCATCTGTGGGGGTGAGACGTAGCTCAGTGTTACAGCGCTCGCTCGATGCACGATTGGTCTGGGATCGATCTCTGTCGGTGGGCCCATTGGGCTATTTCTCGTCACAGCCAGTGCACCACGACTGGTATATCAAAGGCCGTGGTATGTGCTATCCTGTCTGTGGGATGGTGCATATATATATATAAAATATTCCTTGCTGCTAATCGGAAAGAGTAGCCCATGAAGTGGCAACAGCAGGTTTTCTCTCTCAATATCTGTGTGGTCCTTAACCATATGTCTGATGCCATATAACCGTAAATAAAATGTGTTGAGTGTGACGTTAAATAAAACATTTTCTTCCTTCCTTGAACATTTTATTTATACCTAGCCCTCAAAGCTAAAAGTTTCTCCCAAAAGCAGCCTAGTCCAGGTGCTATAATCTTATAAATATTTATTACCAACAGAATGTAAATTTTTGTCTTTTTTTTTTTAATGAAATGCTAAGTTATTAATCTCTTTGAAGAAGTTTTAAGTATAACAATACTAGAAATGTTAGCGTGATATGAATAGGAATTCTTTCACTGTAGTCCATTGGACAAATACATCTAGAAATCTACTTAAAGGAAGATACCCTAGTTTTTAAACACTAAGACATAGTTTTGACTATTAGAGGCGTTTTTTTGATGACTGAAATCATACTTTACTTTAATTTTATTGTTTAAAGTATCCATTTCCGTACATTCGAAGTGTTTTTGGTCATCCTGATGTTTTTTTAATATCACACAATGCATGTCTCATATTTTTCTGAGAAGTAACAGTTATGTAGTCGAGTTTTATTATATTTTAGAGGGTATTTCAAAGTCAAAGACTCATGTTTCACTCAATTGTAACTTTATCAAAATGTGTTACAGGTGTGTAAACTAAACTAAACTTAATGTTAATTTTCATGAACTGAAACTAGGGTATGTCACTTTAACCGCCAAAGACTTGTCGAAGTAAATTAAAGTTTGTTTTATTCAAGTGTAAAAACGAACATTTTATACTTGTAATGCTTAGAAAAAATAAAATTATTGTTAACAATTTGTAAAATTAGGTGGGTTTTTTTTGTGTTTTTCAGTTCAGAAGTATTTACACACATGTATATGTAGTTTGGATTCAAGACCATTTCAACATAAATGTTTATTGAACACCAGTTGATGTTTTTGTTTTTTAATGATTTTTTCATTTCTGCATCCATCACAGGTCAGTTGTGTTCTGAAAATCATGAAAACTGAATAAATTGATTGTCAGCTACATTAACTGTACACTTGGTCCATCATGGAGCACCTGCCTCACACTGGTAGATCAAGCGATGAGAACGAGGCTGCAGTGTGCTTGAGCAGTTTGTCCAGCACCGCTGTGGCCTATCCTCCAGGGTCCTGGCCCACCGACATGTCTAGGATGGACTCCAGCCACACCGACAGACCTGCCTCTTGGTCATCTAATGAAACCAACATGGATAACTACCCCAACAAGCACAGCATGGGTAACAGTCTGCAAAACAGCATACCCTACATGGATCCAAATTACATTCAAAGGCATGCTCCATGGTTTCCCAACAGATCTGAGATAGACATGTTTGCCAATAAGGACATGATGAGAAATAGTTCAACGTACATGCCAGATACAAGGCAGCCTGTGTGGCCTACTAATGAAGCTGAGATGGGCAGCGTTCCCAGCACTAGCAACATCAAATATGGCGGTCACAGCAGTTCGTCATACATGACTGAAAATAAGACAAATTCCATTAAAGTTGAAGCAGATGACACAGTCGCACCAAAAGAGATACAAGAAAATGCATTTGCTAATGATTGCGAGAGTCGTCGGCTGCGTGACCCATTGCCCCCAGATTATACTGATTTTAAGACCGATTCTTCAAGCGTTGGTGATTTGTCAAACAGTGCTCACAACAGTAAAATTGCAACAGTGTCCCAGGCCAATGTCCCTAATGAACATCTTGAATGCAAGTGGACACTCTGTGCACTGAAAATCGTCAAGGTCTACAAGTGTAAATTGTGCCAGAAGCTCATCTCCAGGACGACTTCCTTGAGTCTGTTGACCTTGCTCAGCCAGCATGCTGGAAATGTGAATGCGGCAGAACCCACCAAGTGCAGTGTGTGTGAGAAAAGTTTCAGCCACACAGCGAGTCTGAAAATTCACAAGCGTTCTCACACTGGCCAAAAACCGTATCGATGCGATGTTTGTCAAAAGACATTCGCTACATCTTCTGGACTTCTACTTCATAGAAAGTCACATGCAGAACAGCTGGAATTAGCCGATAAGCTTGGCTTGCAGAAGACATCCAATCGAGTGACAAGGTCCTCGGAATGGCAAGTAAAACGGCCGAGGACAAATGTTCTGCAAAAGCCACTGTCGACAGATAAAGTACCAGTTCGAGTTTCCAGTCGCTTAAAGATGAAAGTAGGCAACAGACAGCATTTCAAGAAAAAGTTACTGCTCCGTTTGAAGAAAAGACAGCCACTACAACAGGCAAGACTGAAAACTACATTCAAGACTGAAGTGCCTAAAGTTTGCGTAGACCGATTTTTTGTTACACCAGAACCCACAATATTACCAGATGGTAAAAAATTATACGAGTGTACTGGCTGCGGTAAAGGCTTTCTGGAACTGTACAAGTTGAGGATTCATTACCGTACACACTCGGGCGAAAAACCTTATTCCTGTGATCACTGTGAAAAGAAATTTGCCAGGTCTGATAAACTAAAACTTCACAAAATGAAAGTCCATAAATTAGACATGACACCAGAATCTAAAGTTAAGCTTAGTCTACCAAATGACCCAAACATCAGTGATATGGACCTCTTGAAATTCAATATGGCCTACCTGAAGGACCAGTATGTAGATGCTCTAGATGATGACACAAGCCCCAACTATAATCCTCGTCGGCCCAGCAGGGCAGTGCCAAGACCTGCACATATTCCTTGTACATTCTGTGATCGAAAGTTCAACTCTGCATACAAACTGAAGCTGCACATTCGCAGTCATACTGGGGAGAAGCCGTACAAGTGTGAGACGTGCCAGAAAGCATTCCGGCGTCTGCACAAGTTGACCGAGCACAAGAGAGTGCACACTGGAGAGAAACCCTACACGTGTGACCAGTGTGAGAAACGCTTCGCCCGCTATGACAAGCTCAAGATGCACAAGAGAACCCATACTGGGGAAAAACCTTTCTTCTGTGAGTGGTGTGGAAGGAACTTTGCCAGGTGAGACTTCACAGATCTTGAGGTTACCATTTTCCGAAATATTTAGTCTCATGTAATCTCATCTTATTAATGGGTTGATAAGTACATACTTGTATGTAGGTTATTTTCTTTGGGGCAGATATTATAATTTTAGTTATTTGTCAAGTGATGTTAAATTGGAGGTTTTTGGAAATTGGCATTGATGACTTATTTTGTGAACACGTCTGAACTAAATGTTTAAAGCATTGCATGATACCTGTATTGTATTGGGGGTAGGTAAAATTTAATTTTTCTCTTACGCAATCTTATAAAATTAATTCACAGAACCATTCATGGTTTTCCCAGTCATTAGTTATAGTACCTCTGTTTTCCCTGTAAAACCTTGTTGTCGGAGTGATTCTCAAATTCTATGACCACATTGGTCCAGGCGTATCAATGGGAGTTTTTTAGTTTTTCGATGAATGTAAAAATTACGTCGTCAAGAAACGCTTATCTGGTGACATCATTTTATATGGGCAAGTTGTCTTATTGTGTGTTAGTGTTTATGGATAAAAAAATAATTCAAAGTATGAAGTTTTAGTGTTATTATTAGCCTGTATGATTCAAATTTAATTCTAAGTATTGTCTGTTATTTCTTTTACATTCATCTGGTTATGAAATAAACATCTCCACAAACTTAAGTGAGAACGGCATCGCCAATTCACAGTTGTGGATGATTTTGTTTTGTTCATACCCTGATGAATTAAGAGAAATAACAGAAAATCTTTATATATATATATATATATATATGTGGCATTGTGTGTGTGTGTACACATTGTTAATTGAAAAGGATTAAGTTGAATTTGATTTTATGCTTTATGTTGCATGAATATATATACTGTAAATCATGAAAATAATGCATCATATTATTGCGTTGGGACAGGTACACACTAAAATGAGAATTAGTGTATCTGGCAAATGCAACTTTTAAAAGATCACATTAGTATCAACAACAACAAAAACAACAATAAGAATTTTACTTGTCCAGAATAAAAAAAATTGTTATCTTTTAATTACATGATTACTTTCTACGGACATAATAGATACACATGTTTGGTTGTTCTTTTTTTGTAAGTGGTGAAGTAAAGTATAATGCGTCAACTAATTATTTGCTCACGTTAATATTGATGATTTATTGTCACTTAAGGATTGATGTAATGCTTGTCTTGCAGACTGGATCACCTGAAGATCCACACTCGTCAACATACAGGTGAGAGACCCTACAAGTGTGATCAGTGCGATAAGAGCTTCACGGAGCCATCCGGTCTCAAGTCACACAAGAAGAATTTTCACCTCGGCGAGAAGGCGCTGTCCTGTCAATACTGTGACGAAAAGTTCCGAGTCATGTCCGCACTGCAGGTTAGAAGTCTTATAATGTCGGAATTTAGCACATTCTTATGTTTAAAAAGCTTAGGCAATATGAAAAAGATTTTTAAAAGAAAAAACATTTGTGTAGGAAATGTTATTGATGAGTAATATACTCAAGATTGTTATGTTTAGAAAAATTATCACAATACTGAAAAGAAAACTAAAACAGTCTATGATTCTTACATTTAGAAATGTTATTACAATAACACCCCCCCCCCCCCCCAAAAAAAAGAAGAAGAAGAAAGCTGTCTAAATTTCTGTAAAGGTTATTGATAATGAAACATGCACATTGGTTCTGTTTCTTGTTATTTGTAAAATATTTTTTTTAAACATTGGACACTATTATTTAGTGAACGTTGTTAGTGTTTTAAAGGATATACATGTAGTTTCTAATAACAACTGGTAGATATTGATTTTGAGTAAAAATAAAAATAAACAATCCTGATGTAGGTTTTTAAAAACTATTAATCAAGTTTTTGTGCACATTCTTGTTACGGCCATAGACTCACTAGGATAACCTCTAAACTGTTACACACAACAAAATAGTGTCCCTTTAGATGCTTTCATTTCGGAAGCTTTGTTCAGTGATGACATTTTTAAAACTGTAAAGCTGCATGCATAAGACTTAATGCATGATAAAATTTATAAATGACAGGATTTTAAATTTAAATGTGCCTTATTTTTTCTTTCTTTTTAAATTTGTTTTTATGAAATGCATTAATCTTAAAAATATATAATATCAAATATTAATTAAAGGAGGGCACAATCAAGGCATTTGGCCTGGTATGCATATTCAACAATATATATTGCACATTATTGCTTAATATCAACAAGTATAAGCATATAGTTGATTAATAAAACGGCTAAATGTGACAGCTGTTATATATAACGGGTGCTGCCCTTTTGTACCATCCCAGTGAATACACCCTCTGGCGAGCTGGTGGTTACATAATACCTAACGTGTCACACCAACATTGTCAAAGTGTTGAAATAACTGTATTATGATTTAAATTAACCCACATACTGAAATAATAATCGGGAGTGTTTTCTTAGTTAATTGGTTGTTTCTTTCTGTGGCCTGTACCTGATTGGTCTTGATTGGCAGGTGTATATTTAGACGGTCCAGGCCTCTATTATTAAGATCACAGGGCATTGCGTGATAACCTCAAATTATAAAGGACTTTACAAGCCATCCCCCTTTATTACTGTAAGTAATTCTGTAAAACCTTTGATTAAGTAGACTTTCCCATCTAAAATCACAAACTGACCAATTATGTAAGCCCAAAGAAAAGAAAATCATCACTTGGGTATCATGAGTGGTAGTTTTTGCTGAAACGTATCCTACCAATAGGCCTAATAATATGCATTTTTCTTTGGATTTTTCAAAAGGAAAAAAAATACTATAACTCCATTTCATTATATTAATGCAAATTGAAATATATTTAGTCACGTTGATAAAATCGAAGCGACTTGACGTAAATTAGAGCATTTGTTTACATTGTGCGTAATAGAAAAGTTTGACGGAGCTGACATCACTTCGCCCCAAACTACACCACCGGACGTCACAAAAACAAAACAAAATGGCTGCCCCCAGTTAGCAGGAATAATCATGGGTTTTTTATTAATTTTAAAATTACACATTTTTCATTTGTTAAAGTGTCAGTATGTGTTGGTGATCCGGGCATGTATATTTCCAATACATATGGCTCTTGTTGGAGTTTACTCTACCTTTAATAGATATGTTAATGTGGTTGATGGATTTTACTCTCTTTGTTTTTTTTTCTCTTAGGCACACACAATGACTCACACAGGACAAGACCCATATCCATGCAATTCTTGTGACAAGAAGTTCTGCAGCTTGTCGAGCCTGTATTCGCACAAGATAATCCACACAGGAGCCAAGTTCTACACCTGTGAACTGTGTGGCAAACAGTTTCGTCAGAAGTTCAGTTTAGACGAGCATGTGCGGCTGCACACTGGGGTTAAACCGTTCAAGTGTGAAATCTGCGGAGAATCCTTCGTACGACTGAAGAGTCTGCAGTTCCACATCCGTAACCATACCGGAGAAAAACCCTTTCAGTGCGACACGTGTGGAAAATGTTACGCTCGGTCGGCAAACCTCCGTGAACATCAGGTAATATTTAATTGGACTTTTCTTTTAAAAACGTGGTCAGTAACATTTCACCTAGTGAAGAGTCGCACAAATCATGTGACTTGTAATATACATCAGTTTAGAAACCTTTTAAACAGCTAGTGATATTTAACATTTTTACTCCAGAAATATCATATATGCATTCTCTAACAGTATTTAGCCAGTTGTTTTCATCATTTTCACAATTCGAAGTACCTGTCTTGGTGGCAAATTAACTCTGATTCTGACACCTCTGAAATGGTTGACAAATTGTTATCAACAACAGTATTTCTATATATCATGCTACATCACGAATATCCTCGTTCCAACCAGTGCACCATTACTGTTATATTGAGGGTCATGGTATGTGCAATCCTGTCTCTGGGATGGTGCACATACAAAATACCTTTCTACTAATAAAAAAAAATGTAGCAGGTTTCCTGATCATAAATAAATGTGCTCTAGTGGTGTCGTTGAAGAAAACAAACTTTTTATAATGTCCTTGTATTACACTTTTCATTTTGTAAATAAGAATTTTATGCTTCAAAAACTACTTGAAATTTCCAGAAACCTAACTCAAATCTATGAATTGTTTTTTGCCAGATGCATCACACCGGAGAAAAACCATTCAAGTGTGACACATGTTACAAAACGTTCACGGCGTCATCCAAGCTGAGCCGGCACATGTTGATCCACTCAGGTGTGAAGGCCTGCACTTGCACCATCTGCGGCAAGCAGTTCTCCCGCAGAGACAACCTGAATGCACACATGAGGAGTCATGCTGGTGAGAAACCGTACTCCCGCAAGCCGAAAGAGTCGCCCAAAGCGCTGCCAACATCTACTTCTCTCGCCGACACCATCCAGCAGCACATGAGGATTCACTTCGGTGACATGCACGCTGACAACACCGTACATTCAGTGTACACACAAGGCATCAGCGAGGCAGTGCTGGCGTCAAGTATTGTGGAAAATGTCATGGAAACACCAGCCCAACTGCAAGCTCGATTGCAACAATTCTCCCACTTGAATAATATTCCATACTAGTTGATGTTTGGAACTGTATAGAGTTATGCACAGCTTGTTAGCTGTCATTATTATTATGTATCTTTCTGTTATTATGATAATGTATTTTTCAAATGTAACCAAACTTGTGTAATATTGCTTCATGTATGAGACTCCCCATATTATGGATATATAAATGTAATTAAATATGCATTATTTGTCAATGAAATATAATTATAATTTACCTGTTTTTCTACAACTGTCTGACAATTTCAGAAATCCTTTCCTGTTTTGGTCATTTTGTTTTTTAACTATAATTAACTAATTTATCGAAGCTTCCTAATGGGACCACATTGTTATAAACAGCTTTTAAATTTGTATGTCAGAATTCTGTAAATGTGATTTTATAGTCAGAAGAATAGATATTTAATACCGGTACACTTTATTCAATCTGTATAGTAATATTTAGTCCACAGAAATAGTTGACATATTCCGTCCGTCCGTGAATATGGTTAGAATAAGTAAACATTACATTTGATTAACCGTGAGATAAAGTTTTAAATAACTAAATCACATTAAAAATGTATTGTTTTAAGTAACTAAATCACATTAAAAATGTATTGTGGTTTTTGGTTTTACATATAAAGACGGTCTGTTTTCATTTGGAATTGAGTTGAAGTTGTTTCACGTTTCCAACCCCTTCCATTGCCCTTGGCAGTCAGCAATGTCATGCAGATTGTTGTGCAGTTTTTAATTCTCCACAGCACAGTTTTGCCTTGGACTATATTCACGTTTTTTTCAATGGTATGGCTTTTTGCTGTGGAAATTTGGTTGTAGGGGTTTCTTGTCATGCCTGTATATGAATACATCTTAAATTAATTTATGGATACTATCCATAGCTTTCATATTGTTTCGAGTTCAGAAATAACAGTCTTTCAAATACCCCCACTTAACAGGTTGCAGCAATTTGGAATCGCCTTAGTTAACATTTTGATAAAAGTGTGTCAAAATGCATACTCTGTTTGAACTCATCGATTACGTGTGTTGATCTGTGAATAACAGAGACTGCATTAATGCTTTTTCTCAGATGTACATAAACCTGTTGTATGCTTCACATACAGCATATTGCATGTTAGAAGTTTGTTGATTGTTACAAGGTTACGTGCAAATTAATGTACGAGTTCACCTTTGTAAAAGGAAGATTTCCATATTTCAATTGTTTTTGCATCACCGCCACTACGTGTATACTTTCGTGGTCTTGGCTTTTTGATTTCTTTGTAGCCAAATGGATAGTGAAATATTGTAAACAAAAGAACGACCCCAAAACCAAAACCCCCATATTTTTTGTAAGTATTGTTTATTAAAATTCTGTTTAAATAAATAAATAGGAAAGGAAAGGAACTACACCTCAGTACTTGTTAAAGTGTGTTTTAATGTTGTTCTCTTTTAAAATAAACCAACCCAAAACCCAATAATTATCCATTAATTTTCTAACTAGATAATATGAGACTATAACCCACCTGGGAATACTCCTCATATTTCAGGTCATACTTTTATGTTGATGTAGGAGAAATGTATATTCAAAATGGAGTGCTAATATCATTAGAGAATGATATAAATGTACACTAGAAAACCTTGTTGATTAGTATAGGGCAAATTATTTATTGAAAAGAAAATGTACATAAAAATCGCAAAACTGCACCAGGATGATCAGCTGTGATTTCACTTGACCTGTTATATCTTATCTTTTTTTGTTGTAAATATGTGCTGGGTTAATATGTGTGTAATAAGAATAGTTGGTATTTATAGCAATGTAATATTGTTGGTGTCGTAATCAATTTCTCATATCCTGTAATCAAGGACAAATTGTATGATGTTTTTTATTGATTTTTTTTATTTCGAGCATTGTTTTAGTACTAGCCAATATTTTTCATCATAATGTCTTTTTTGGTACATATTTATCACTTTGGAAACTTTATTGATTTTTTAAATGTATGTACCTTTTTTTGTTTTAAATTTTATTATTCATATATATTGACTTGTTTTGTAAGTTGTATTCAGTATATATAATTAACTGTATTATAGCTATAATAATGGTGTCATCATTTATTGCTGTGTCATGGGGAAAGAAACTTGTACAGTTATTTATGTTTTGTATTAAATATTAAAAGTGTAAAGTACCTTTCCTAAGGTAATCAGGATAATGATGTTTAAATCTTTGTTAAAAATCATGTATGCAGCATTTCTTAAGCAGCTGTTCACATACAGATATTGAATTTGTCTTACAGTTTAAAAAAGGAATATTGTTTCTCTCTGAATACGTCCATCATGACCAATATATTGCTATTTGATAACTTACATATTGTTGTAAGATTTTAGGTGTGGGGTTTTACCACAATCTTAATACAGATATATATTTTTTAAATAGTTATATAAAATATTTGATTTTTTTTTTTAAGTCAACAGTTTGTACATCCAGTGCTTGACAACTGATACAAGCATGCCACAGTACTTGGTTGACTTTCTGTTCATTCTTGACCATTTTGTCTTTAGGAAGTTGCTTTTCAGTGTACAGGGTGTTTTTTTTTGCTATCCATTGAGCCTGTTGACTGTTACAGGTATTTTGAAATTGATTTTGTAGATAGGTTTTTCTTATGGTATATCATATTTAAAAGATGTTGGTTGATGTAATCTTTCTTGTCTTCCCCTCCCCATCCCATTTCGTCCCTCAGATAATTTATTATATTAATAATCCATTTCATTCAGACTAATTTCCAAGGATTTACCTAATTCATCTACCAAAGATGTAAGAGTTAGTAAGAGACTAGATGGAATTTTTTATTAAAAGAATTGGAGGCGATTGTTCTTTAATAAAAATAGAAAATAGTTTTTCATTGTCAGATAATATGAAAAACTTATTTCAGAGACGGCACAGTGTAAAAAATAGTGGTATGGCTCATGGTTGCCAGACTCGCCTTTCAAATTACTTGTCAGGACATTTTCAAAAATATAACAATTATAGCACACACACACACACACACACACACACACACACACACACACACACACAAAAGTGGTACAGCAGTGGCAGTATCAGCTGTACCGCCCCTGTATTTTTTGTTCAGTACATTCATATTAAAAGGAATATATACTGTTAAAAAATGGTTTAGTATCCTGAACAGTTTTTTATGTCTTTCATATAATGATAAACCGTATCACCAATACATGTCAAAATAAAGAGCATTTCCAGCTAGTCAGTGTCTCTATATGCTGTTAGCACGCACACCACTGATAATTTACACTCATAATAACTTGGTTATAAATATTGGTGTATATATTCTTGGTTTGTTCCTTTGTTGTATTTTATATGTATATTGATTAATTCGATCAATATATTGCCTGAAATGTTTGTGTTTTATATTTAGAGCATCTTTAAATATTGTCTTTTTTTCACATTATTTGAAACCTTAATCAAGGACTTGAATATATACCATTTTATAGTGTATTGGTCTCCAGGTTATTGATTAGTTCCTATTTTAAAGGATCATCTTGTTTGAATGTAATTAACTACATTAGAATAATACAACTTGTATTGGCTCATTATAGTTAATTTTCAAATACAGGTTGTCTCGTTTCAGTTCATGTATATAGTTGTTAAATGTTTCAAACAAAATTGTTTTGACTATATTGAAGTTCTTCAAAATATATTTGTTTATGTATTTTACAGGTACTTTGATTTCCATTTTTAACCATGTCCTTTTTTAATATTTTATTGATTGCTTCTGTTATAGTTTCCAGCTGAACTGTTTGAAGAATGAAAACAGGTTATTTAGACTTTGTTGATATGATACTATGATGAAACCAATGTATTTATAACGTCACATCTTTGATTAAGCTAGAGTAGTCTGACGTCAAGATACAGACATTCAAATCATGGCAGTGGTACGGTATGTCCTGCTTTATTAGTTGATGGATGGGGCTAGGAAAACTGCTTGTTGCCATGATTAGGCTTTTGTTTGGGGATTTTCTTTGTTGATTATTGTAGTTGTTGGGTATTATTAATCTTTTGGGGTTTTTTATTTTTTAAACTGAACTCTTTGTTTTGATATTATTAAAATATTTCCTCATAGGATTGGAAATGCTTGGTGAAAGTAAGTTACTCATACTAAGTAAAATTATACTAGAGTTATTAAAAAACCCACCAATAACTACTTTAAAGGACAAATCCAACTTAAAATTGACAGATTAGTTTTCTCACATGTAAGACATCTTGGTAATAAAACCTACATAAAAGTATGAAATACAAATCATTCAGGGCTTTAACCAAATTATTTAAAATTTTGTTTTATGTTTTGAAGAAAAAAATTAATGTAGCCAAAAGTCCACATGGAAACTCTAAGAAAACATTAGTTTAATTTTAATAATTAAAACAAATGAATTGGACAACTCAAGATACTCCCTTTAAACTACCGTAGATAACCATTATATTCATACAATCCAACTTAATGTTTGAATTTCACCACAGCACTGACAGTAAGTGCCGTGATTGCTCTTACTTGTCATTGTGCCCTGAAAATTGGATGTTGTTAATGGTAAGAAGAATCCTAGGGTCCACCACCTGGTTTACTACCATGCTGTTCCCATACATTCCATGTTGTATTTGTAAGAAATAGTAAGATTATCATTGGTAGTATAATAAAAAGACCTGTATCCAACAAAGGCTCGAGGCACCAGAATGAATTTTTTTTATCTTAAACTTGATGAAAAGTAAGAAGACTTTTGGCCCCTCTTTTGAGGAAAATATTTACCATGGTGCCCATTTGAACTGAAAGCAACACTTGCTGT
>JAECMU010114839.1:0-10621 GCA_016106625.1 Dracogyra subfuscus
AGCCGTCGGGCTAGTTATAGTAATTATTTACTAGCCCAGCACTGAATACCACTAGCCATGGGAGTGGGGCTGCCATAATCTGGAAGCCCTGACAAAACAGTGGGATTTTTTTCCACGAATATCTATCTATAGTCCATCTCACTGAGAAGACATTTTTTGCATGCTATGAAATTTACAAGATATTTATTTCTAAGCCATGTATGTTCTAAACTGGACACACAAATCTTCTCTTTTATTTCCAAAATACTTTTACATTTTCAAACAAAACTGAAATTATTAACAGAAAATATTTTTGTACAAGTATGGGACGGACTATAGTGCCTCATTTGTAAGAGGACAGCCACTCCTGAGAAAACCCTTTACTGGACAATACATCCTTGTACTGCCTGAAAGAGGACTGCCACTTCCAGGTTAATTTACTGTACAAAATCAAAACTGGTACTGGACAGCTCATTCGAATGAATATAGTTGTCACAATATGCACTCATGAGATAGTGATAATATCAGATGTATTATGTAGATACCAAACGCTGGAGCAGAAGCCAACCCGTTTGTCGTGTATAGCTTAGTTTAGAGGATAGTGTCAGTTTGAATATCAAAAAAGAAAGATTTGTTTTTGTTATGCATAATTTAAATCTGAATATATTAAGTGCTAAAAATTTAAATAATGTCCATAAATATCTACAAAAATAAATTAAATAATTTGAATGTAAAAACTGTTAACAAAACCTAAACCAAATATTTATAATCTTGCTTATTATCTAGTATGTGAAAAGTCAAAACTAATTAAAAAGTGGGAATTTTTGTACACTAATGTCTCCCTACAGACCAGCAGTTTATTTATAAATATGCTTGGTGTGCAACAATGTTTCACACAGTTATAAACACAAAGTATTACTGTTGGCTTAGGGCCACAGTTTAAGTTTACTGCATTTAACAGCTTTTAAGTACCTCATCATTTACACCTCCATATATAATCCCTTAAACACACACACACTTTTCACAATTCTGCATTGTCCTGCCATTTTAGCACTACTTACAAACTACAAAGGGTGCAAAGATTTACTGGTACCCAGACCGACCAAATATGGAATGGTAACTAATCGTAATACATTATGGTGGGGCATTAATTTGAATTCAAATATATCGCACCACATCTGCAATCGTTTTCCAGTAAATGTGTTACCGAGATGTAAATGTTTAAAACTATACTTACTGCGCTGACTTCAGATAAACTGCCTAAAATAACGATGAATATAGCACCAACGAACCTAGAGAAAAAGAGAGAACAAAAATTTGAAACTTTTTGGAGCATAAATAAACAAAAATAGTGCATAATGTTTAGATATATATGTATTGTTATTGGGTTGGGTTTTTTGGTGAAATTCTGAAGCTGGATAACGACTTACCATGAAGACATGTTTCTCAATCGAGAAGATGCACGGAAAATGTGTCTATCGAATCGTAGAGAATTCGCCGTACCAGCCACTCGACTGGCACCAAACCAGCACAAAGTCATGAAAAAAAATGTGAACAAAAGTCCGAACGGCTTCGTTTAATTCCAGCCGTTCTTTTTCCGTGGCCGAGATTTAACTCGGCGGTGAGTCAAATCTTCTATCCTATAATGGCCAGAAAGTTTTGAAAATCATCCAGCCGTTCTGTATGAATTTTTGTCTTCAACGTCCTCCTCCAAACAAGCTGAAATCGTCGCGGAGGTACACGCACTTTCAGGCATGTGGGCGGGGCTTCCAAGCCAGGTCACGCCCCCTCCCACGCCAGTCAGTTCATTACGAGTGGTGGAAATTAGCATTACTCGTTCTAGCTGCGACAGCAATCAAACGGAAATGGCGGTTCATCCCACGGTTTTATTGTACAATAAAGCGAATTGTTTTCGTAGACAACAAAAGAGAACAGAAATAACTGCACTTAGCCTTAGTGTCAGTTATTTGTACATGTTATAATATTCTAAACAGTGATGAAATTGTTCTCCAAACCAAAGACAGCCAGAAAATATTTGGTATGGTCGCCCACTAACGGTAGGCATAATGCTTAAAAATATAATACGCTGCATTAAACTCGGTATTCAATAATGATTTATTGTAAAATAGGACTAGAAACATTAGTAATTATTTAGAACTAACATTTATGATGATTTATTATTTAAATATTATTTGCGTATCCTATTTCAGAAGTGATTCCAAATGGTCTTCAAAAGAAATTGGTAATGATTGACAGTTGACCTAGTTCCAGTAACTCTGTAAGAGCGCAAAAAGGGCGGAACTCGTCTTCCGCAAGAAGAAGTTAGTGCACTGGAATAATTTTCCTGCATGGAAATTGTGGACATATTTTAAAACTAACACCACAGAAATGGATTAGTCATCAAATATGGATGCGTTTTCTGTGCATATTTCGTGTCTGTAGGCGTTAAAAAAAGTTTTTGAAAATAGTGCCTCTTTGTGTGAGAAATCGTCTGCCTCAACTGGAAGCTCGGTCATTCCCAAGACAAGATGGAGGAATAAGAATACAGAGCCTTCATTTTTTGACGGGAATAGACTCGAAAAAGAAATCGCGAGGAAGGTTTTACTAGGTCCTTAGTGACCAGTAAACCGTCTGAATTTCTTCACAGATTGGTCTGTATTGTGATAAAGTAATCCGTTCACGATGAAACCGAGAAAGTCGGAACTTCAGCCGTTGGCATTCTTTCTAGGATTCCTGCTTTTTGCTCAGTTTTTGGACACGTCTGATGCGGCAGTAAGTTTCTTCACTTAATATTTCTATTGTATGTGTCGGTTTCACAAATGCATCTTTATTTTAAAGTAATATCATTAATGCACCAAGAGTCTTGTGCAAGTTTCCAAATGAGATAAAATTTTATCATAAGTCTTTAAGATAAAACAGTGTTTGTAATGGTTTTACTTCTAGCTTCTTTTTTCTTTTCAAAGTATTTGATTGTTGCTAAACTAAAAAACCCACCAAAGGTTAATTATCAAGCGTTTTAGTGTAATGTTATTTCCAAAACAAAGATGGTCAGTACTATTCTGAATAATGTTCAGGGATGGTGACATTTTCTATTATTTCATTCAATTCAAAAATAGTTCAACTTAAAGGATACAATAAGTACACATTTAAATCTAGATTATGTTCCCCCCAAAATATATTCAGAATAAAGTACAGCATTATTTTGTTTTTGGTTATCCAGGCCATTCTTGTGTATATTACTTGTAACATTGCTTTCCAGTTTGTAACTAGTAGTTTCTAAAGAGGATGCCTGGACTTTGAGGGAGCAATCATTGTTCTACATATACATTTTAAATAAACATGTACGTAGGCATAAGCCTAAAGTTGTACAGCAATTACAATAATGAAATATGCTGATAATAAAACCTTTTTCAAATGCTGGGGTTGGGATTTAGCTTGCTCGATTGAGCACTCACCCGAGGTGCTTTGTGTTGCAGGATCAAACCACTTAAGTGAATCTGTTGAACTTATTTTTTTAAATTTCTAACTGAGGGGATGGGGGTGGCAATGCACAATAGAATCAGGAGTGATATTGTAATTTGCTTTTTAAGGGAGGTGTGTGTGTAGCATTGCCCAAAAGAATCAGAAGTTATATTGCAATTTGCTTTTTAACATAGATGGGGGTGGCAATGCACAACATAATCAGGAGTTATANNATGGGGATGGGGGTGACATTGCACAATAGAATCGGGAGTTATATTTTAATTTGGTTTTTAATGGGGATGGGGGGTGGCAATGCACAATAGAATCCGGAGTTATATTGTAATTTGCTTTTTAATGGGGATGGGGGGTGGCAATGCACAACAGAATCAGGAGTTATATTGTAATTTGCTTTTCAGCTGGAAGGGAGTCAAGCACAATCATCAAAGAATGGGTATGGTGGTTGCAGAGACTTTTAGTATGCTCCTACAGCACAAACGGTTTTAAGCATGTTTGTCTCAGGTCCTGTCGCAGAATAGTGGGGGGGGGGGGGTGTTGGGGGGCAACTCTCGGGATTGTGAGGAGTAGGAGAAGTGTTCTCCGATCTTCCAATTTGCCTTTCAGTTTGGAGATTAATCCTATTCTTCATATGCTTGCCTTTGTTTGACACCCAATAGCCAATGTGAATTTTTGTGCTGGGATGTCATTAAACATTCATTCATTGAACTTGGAGACAGCCAATACTTTATCTTCAGTTAGGGGAGGGCAGGTCTTCCCTGGTTCCCCATTCAGAGACCTATCTCTGAGATGCCATCTCTATGAAGCAACCACCTGTCTTTAGAAACCATCTTAGTTCTGTCTTAATACCATAGTTTGACACCCAATAGCGAATAGGTTAATAGCCGATGTATTTTTCGTGCTGGGGTGTTGTTAAACATTCATTCATTTATTCATTCTCTCTCTTAAATCATTGATACTCATGACTCATTTTACTGTTTTCCCGAATCATCAAATTTATTACTGTTTGTGGAACACACTGCTGCATAGTGTTTTTGGTGGGTTTTTTTTTCTTTCTCCCAACTTCTGTATTTTGCTGCAATGTCAATATTTAAAGTCCACCTCTCGAGATATTCTCAAGCTTTAGTACATGCATGACTGTCTTATCAGGTTTGCATGAAACAGGGCCTGTGCTTATAAAACTTAAAGTCTAGACTTTAATAAAGTCCAGACAAACGTAATACTATTTGAATGGCGTTGCCATGCCGTTAAAGTCTGTACTTTATTAAAGTCTAGACTTTAAGGTTTATAAGCATAGGGCCAGTTTGTTCGCTATGCAATGTTCAGAAATTGCTACACAATTTAAGAATATTAAACAGTTTTCAGTTGAGTAGAAATATCACTAATAAAGATTTTGAAAGGAATATGTTCTCTGGCAATGTGCTAGGTTAACCCTGTTTAATTTGGGTTTTTTTGATGATTGCGAAAAAGGGGTGCACACCCACTTCAGCACCTTTCCATGGATTTGAACATTCAGTACTACCTGTACATCTATATACAACCCGTGCAATTGCCCACAGCAATCGGCAATGCTGTGGAGATTGCCATGGACGTTTTCATTCTCCATAGCACTTTTTATGCTGTGGACTATATTATAAAAAATTTCACTGTTTTTTGTTGTTTGCTGTGGACATTTTCTTAATTGCAGGGGTTGTATATATCAAGTATTGTGACAATGTTGTTTTTTGGGTTTATTTTTAATATATTACATTCAAGACTCAAAATTAATTTTATGGAGAGGGAAGTAATCATTAAAATTAATCTCAGATTGCAAGATGGAAGCAATTGCTAAAAAGTGAAAAACAGTTCTACATTTTTGTCTTAAACTTAAGACTCCTAATTAGACTTGTACTGTAATTTGTTTTAAGAAAACTCAACAGTAGAGAAGACTTAAAAGGACATACTCTAGTTTTTAAACACTACGGTATATTTTTTACTATTATATCTGTTTTTGATAACTTAAATAATATTTTTCTTGGATTTTATGGTTTAGATAATTATCAATTTCCATACATTCATAGTGTTTTTGGTCATCCTGGTGGTTTTAATATCACAAAATGTATTTCTCATATTTTAAAACATGCATGTGCATCTGAGAAGGTCTGAGAAGAAACAGTTATGGAATCAAATTTTAGTTCATTTTTAGAGGGTATTTCAAAAGTCACTATTTCACCATTTCAAAGTCACAGACTCATGTTTCACTCAAATGTAACTTTATCCAAATGTGTTTCAGGTTTGTAGATTAATTAATTAAAGTTAGTGTTAATTTTCATGAGTTGAAACTAGGGTATGTCTCTTTAAGACAAACAAAGATACCAGTGTCAGATTTATGTTATCACTCAGCAAATCAAGCATTCTTGATATAGCTGAAATACTGTCGTAAATAAACTAGAAAGCAAACACTGCTTGTGAAGAGATTATCAGAAAGCATATTGTTTAGTTTTTTGTATTGCTTCTAGAGCTATTCCTTAAGTTACTCTACAATTTATTGAAAACCTGTTATATGTAATATATATCAAGGTCATGTTGACCGCCTGTCCTTTATATTCACCCTGGTTGGGGACAGGTCTTACTGTAAAAGGGTTTCTGTGAATAAATAAAGAAGAAAAACAAAAAGCATATTGTTCCATTTTGAGTGGCAAAACATTTGCAGTATGTCCCTTGACAATTTTGAGCCTTACACTTTTAGTTTCAGTTTTACCAACAGGTCTATCAAAAGGTCTAGTTAGATCTCTTAAAATGTGGGGTGTTGTGATAGAAATTTTAAACCCAGTGCTCACTCAACTGATAAGTTCCCCTACTCTGAAATAATTAAAACAAGGAAAATTTAAGTAATAAAAAAAACTGTTGCTTCAGCTACCTGTATCCATGGACTTTTGTTTAATGCAGGTATATCTCTCTACATCTTGGTACTATACCATTAAACTAAGATGTAGTTTCAACTTCCTGAGCCAGTCATCCAAACAGTGTTATTGTTAACACTAGTTTGTGAACACCAATTAACTTGTGACCTGATGTTAAATGTTCTTTGTTTACTGTGAAATCAGTTTGTAAAAGCAATTTCACACACAGTTGGTTCCTGGTCTGTGGAAGTTCAAACACTAAACCAGTCTCAGTGGCACAGTGCTTAAACAAATGAATTACCGGTCCATCCTTGAATGGGCCTCTTTAGTATGGAATGTAATGAAAGCATCGCTGGCCTCGGTGGTTAAGTCATTGGACTACAGGCTGGTAGATACAGGGTTCGCAGCTCGATTATCGATACTGGCTCCCACACAGAGCAAATTCTTAAGGGCTTACTGGGTAGGTGTAAAACCACTACATCCTCTTCTCTCTCACTAACCACTAACAACTAGCCCACTCTCCTAATATAGACAGACAGCCCAGATAGCTGTTGCATATTTATAAATCTTATTTTAGACACCAGGAATAAACCAGAACAGGTTATTGGTCTTAGAAGGCTGGAAATGCCATATTTGAACACCTGAAATTCAAAGCCATTTTTAGGGAGCATAACCCATAACAGGTTCATGTAGCTGGCCGTTTAGAACCTCAGATTTTCAACCCCTGGACACCACTTTTACATCAATGGCATCCACTTTCAAATAAACTCCACAAAAATTGCATTTGCTGTCCTTGGCTTTTGAATAACAAAGGCGAGTGAAAAATAGCACACCTCAAAACACCTAGCCGAGTGAAAAATCAAGCATTATTAATTCCCATTTTCTAATTAATAATAAATTAAATAGGCAAAGACGATTTGATCGGATTGGTACATCTTTGAAGATGTCTAGTAAATCTGTGTTTTCCGATTTGTATAACAAAGATAAGTACCAGCCATATTAAAATTCTGCAAAGACGCTACCGTTCTCGTAAAAAACATTTATTTTACGTGCGCTGTTTGTTAAGTGTAACATGCGTTATTTTTCACACTCGCCAGACTGAAATTACGTGCGCTGTACGAGCGCTATCGCACCAGCGCACCTTAAAAGGCAAGGTCTGCATTTGTATCCTTTCCATTTTTATATACATTTAAATTTTTATACCATGCAGTAGTCAGTGTTCTTTGAACCTTCATCCAGTATAATTTTTATAAAATGGGGAGATGAGATTGGGAGTTTTATTATAAAAGTAGATCTGTAATTGTATTTTATATATATGTATTAAGAAATAATGTTATGTAATATGAAGGTGAGAAAAACTTGCACTTGTTGTATACAATATAGTGATTTTCCTAGAAATTAGGAACGGCATGGTAGACCAAACATTTTTGGGGCATTTTCACCATTTTCGGGGCACTTGTTTTTCATTAAAATTACACCAAAATTAATTGAAATAAAAATTAATGTAATTTATGAGCTTGCTTGAATAAATGAATGGCAAAAGATATAAAAGGCATATTTTATTAATTAATAATACCTTTTTGGGTGTTTTATAAAGGCAATTTTAGAATCAATTATTGAAAAGGGCTTGTTTAATGACTGTTTAAATCTCAGGGCAGCATGGTGCTGGTTAAGGCAAGATGGTGCTAGACTATGAGGCATGGTGCCGCACCATGCTAAAACAAGCTGGGGAAAACACTACAATATATTGTTATTTTTGTTAACAGGTATTTAATTATATAACACAATATAACATATAATCCTTCTATTATTTCACTTATTATCTTGTTTGGTGATTAATGTTTGTTTATTTGTTTGTTTTTCAGGCATGTGTAGGGTGCACTTCCACCGTGTGTATATGTGAAGGACAAAAGGGAGAGAGGGTAAGGAATTAAATTACATTCTTTTTATTTCAGGGATTTTGCTATGGCTGCATTCAGTCAAACCGTACATAAAAAACCGTCCACCAGACTGGTTTATGCGATTCACGTTAAACCAGATATCCATGTTGGGAACCAATCAAATAGTTTGCTAGCTGAATGTAGGCCAGATTTCCGTGTCTAATGGGATTGGGAAAAGTAGCAGGGTACGAAGTTAAGGGTCGCCCGTGGCGAGGCAAAATGGCGTCGGGAAAGTCAAAACCTTACCACATGTCGCCCGCCTGGCGACCCAACATTTCTGCATATTATGTTAGGTATAAAAAGCAAATTACTAGTTGATCAGGAAGTTTAATTTTTATTTATTGTTTTCAACTGGTTTCCTGTTAATGTTACTGCGCTATCAAACCCATATAGGATATAATAGCGACCACTTCCCCAGTCTATCAGACGCTCCAAATCCATTCGGAATGTCTCGACCAGTCGGCCACGTAATATTCGTAGGCTCAATCGGAACACCTTGGACATGTCCATCTTTAGTCACAATTGGAATAAATTGTCGCATTTCGCTACACTATGATTTGCAGAGAGACAGACAGGTTTTCCGAAGTTGCATTGTGTTTACGAAATATACCGAGTCTACTATACCCCAAAGTTCAAACACCAGGTCGTCAATGCAGACTTGGGCCACTCAGAAGTTGTATGGGCGAGTCAAAGTGCTGCTATGAGTGGCCCGATTGGCGAGTCAAAAAAAATCCCAAGTTCGTACCCTGAAGTAGTGTGAATTAATCATACTTGCAATAGGCTTTCAGGTCACTGTTATGAATATTAATTTATTATAACAAACATAATTAAATTTATATAATGGGAATTTTTTTTACAGCTACCTTTTTGAATTTTCAATTTTTGTACAGTGCTATTTTTTTTAAAATTAACTTTTGAATTTTAGTGCTACTTTCTTTTGGGAAGGGGCTTACATGTATGTTCAGACCAGCAGAATTCCATGTATTTTCACCTAAAAGTTTCATATCGGTACTAAAATATAACGGTTTCAAAGAAAGAAAGAAAGAATGTTTTATTTACTGTTATATGGCGTCATGCATATGGTTAAGGACCACACAGATTTTGAGAGGAAACCCGCTGTCGCCACTTAATGGGCTACTCTTTCCGATTAACAGCAAGGGATATTTTATTTGCGCTTCTCACAGACAGGATAGCACAAACCATGGCCTTTGTTGAACCAGTTATGGATCACTGGTCAGTGCAAGTGGTTTACACCTACCCATTGAGCCTTGCGGAGCACTCACTCAGGGTTTAGAGTCGGTATCTGGATTAAAAATCCCATGCCTCGACTGGGATCCGAACCCAGTACCTACCAGCCTGTAGACATAACGTTTTCAATAACCCATTTGCCTTCTATGTGTTCAGATCCACTGAAATACATACTTTTCCTATCTGTAGCTCACTGTTAAGTTAATTATCTACTATTAGGTTTTATTATTGTCACAGCTTGTTTGTAAAAAAAAAAAATGTAGGGAAAGGTCCTAATATAGACTTGTAGCCTGTTGTCCAATCCCACCAAAAAATTTGAATAAATATTATTTAAACTATGTGCCTTTAAAAAAAAAAACTATTATTTTTTATGATTTTGTATATATTTTTCTACTTAAATCCCCAAATTCATTTCTTCATCATATACATGTATATAACATCAATCAGTAATAAAAAAACCAAAGCATGACTGTAGCTTTTAGGCTGTCATCAACACATATCATCATCAGCTACATTGATGTGAGTTAAAATCTTGTTGGCATAACCAATCACTTTAAATTTATTTGCTGATACTCACCAGATGTTAAAACTGAACATAAAGTTAGATTTTGAGTAACAAAACCACATGTATTATCACCGGTATTGCACAACTGACCTCCACCGATCATCATAAATGTCATCTTTATATATAGACTGTTAGACACTGCATGCAGGTTTTATGCAGGTGACCTCTTTTTCCCCCCTGCACTACCTGTATGTTTACCTGTACATTACCTGTGCATATACTGGTTGCTACGGCAACAGTGTCCTGACTAAAGAAAACAACTTGAACTTCTAGTTATCTTTTTGAAGCATCAAATGTCACCAAAGCAAAGCATTGGGTAATAGTAATACAGATTATTAATTACAGTGAGTTAGCAGTATTTTAAGAGTATTACAGTGTTTGTTAATGTATTACATCATGATTTATTAATTATTATATCTTACCAGTATTTCAAGTGTATTACATTGTTTTGACAAAATGTATACCCTCCCCCCCACACACACACCTGTATATATATATATATATATATATATATATATTAACACAATTCA
>JAECMU010114844.1:1172-15084 GCA_016106625.1 Dracogyra subfuscus
AAAAAAAAAAAAAAAAAAAAAAAAAAATAGTCCATGAAGTGGTGACAGCGGGTTTTCTCTCAATATATTATATGTGTGCTCCTTAACCATATATCTGGCACCACATAACATAAATATAATGTGTGGAGTGCATCGTTAAATAAAACATTTCTTTTCCCTTTTTTTTCTTTTGGTTTAATTGATAGTACGGTATATAATCATTGTGTATTCAGTTAATCATAGACCAAACAATTGTACAAATGTATTTTTAGAACACCCTGTTGTAGGTCTCTTCAAATATAGTATTATGAAATATTAGTGTCTTGTATGACCTCGTTAAATTTACTAACATTTTATGCTAGTTACATTTACAGTATTTAATTTTCAACCATGTGAGCCAATACACAATACTTCATGACTGGATTTTTTACTGGCAGTCCTCTCCCCATTTTTGACTTCTATATATCTGAATCCTGGTAGTTCAACGTATTTAACGTCTTGGGACCTAATTCACTAAGTTCTCTCGCAACTTTGCAATATTGCAGCGCAATGCAAAAAAACCTTGCAAAGAGGATACTTAATTGTCTAGCAGAGCCTAAGCGACCTTTGTGAATTAGGCCCCTGGTAGTTCAACGTCCTAATAGTTCATAGTATTTAATGTCCTGGTAGTTCAACGTGTTTAAGGTCCTGATAATTCAATGTATTTAACGGTAGTTCAATAGTTCAATGTCCTTGTGGTGCAACATGTTTAATGTCCTGGTATTTTTTACATGTTTAACGTCCTGGTAATGCAACATGTTTAATGTCCTGGTAGTTCAATGTGTTTAATGTCCACTATAGCAACATGTTTAGCGTTTGCACCATAGCTAGAAAATGATATTTAAAAAACTCCAAACTCGATTCAGGTGGAATAAATTTTATTTTTCGCTTATGAAGAATACATACAGTAAAAGAACTTAATAAACAAGAGACAAAAACCGTCAAAATAGACAATACAAACAATACTATCACAAATTGAAACATGGTTCAAGTGAACAAAAATTATGTACAAATATAACATAATGCATGTTTAATTTCAAACATGATTAATATTAAGTGTAATCTGAACAGATCGGGTGTCGCACGTTTCAGACAGGTGTGATATAAAATATTGCAGCTATCTGTCAACATGATGGTTTTTATTTATTACATAACTAAGCAATTCATTTTTATTAACAAAATATTGCTACTCTGCTAGTTTTGATGTATATATACATTTATAATGACAAACTTTCCAACATTGTACAATTTACTCTAGTCTCATTAAACGATATCACTTAAAATTAAATGTTATCCTTCAGTAAACCAAAGAAAATGACATCATTACATAAAACAGGTCATGGAAAGGATGTTAGAAACTGATTTTTGTGTATTTTTAACTAAACAGAAGTGGTGTTTGATGTTTTTTTGTGAATTTATTGACATATCATTTCACTATGCTACTACATACATCGATAAAGTAAAAAAAAGAATAAAAAAGAGAAAACAAAAGACAAACATACTTATTTAATTTCACAGAGGAAAATTAAATTTATATAGGAGTATTCCTGATTTGCTTTGCAAGAGATGTAATTTTTCCATAACACATTTGATATAACTGAAACAGATAGCCAGGTCACATATTAATCACTTTTACAAGTAAACGATTGTCTTGACATTTGTATTGTGTATTAGTATTTTCCAAGTTGGAAAATGTTAAATTGTTTAATAACATGAAAAGAAAAAAACAAATATTTGGTCAGTTATAGTAATGAGAGGAAAAATTATATTCACTATTGACCAATAAGTTATTTTAATTCTATTTTTTATTTTATTATTGTAAATGGTGTACCAGTCTAAATTAAGTTCATGATTGTAATTTGAAAATAAACTTTCAAAATATGCAACATTACTTATTACATTTATATTATGTACACCAAAAGAATTAGGTTAAAATAATCTGACAATAAGTAAGCAACCAAAACTGCTAATTAGTTTTGTAATTAATAATATATAATTACACATTCTTAATACAAGCTATAACAAAGATCAGCTAATAAAATTAATGCAAGGTGGTTGTGAATATCCACCATGCACTTCCAATTCATTCTTGTGACAAAATATCAACTTTATTCCTTTTGACAAAATATCAACTTTACGTACAACTGAAGTTGCTGTTATTTGCTACTGCCAGACATAGCAATGAGGTTGACAGAGGCAGCTGCATAGGACAAAGTGATATACAAACATAGAGCACTTTTACATCTAATCATGATATACATGTAATACTGTAGTTAAACCCATTATATACCTTTTAAACATGACAGATTACATGTTATATGGTATACTACATGTGATACACTGTAATACTTACAATAACTATCATGTGGTATCATATGGGTAAAATATCTGCCACAACATACCCACCCCCCTAAAAAAGAAAAAAGAAAGAAAAAGAAATAAAAATCACTAGTAGGAATTTCTTACTATCTAAAAACTGTTTAGTTTTCACTCATTAATTTGTTTGTAAGCTGATCAGCAAGAAATGGGGGGAAAAAAGAGCAAGAGAACAAAAGTACTGCAGCAGGAATGTTATCATAAATGTACACTACACTAATACATGTATAACAAATATACTAATTAACAAAAACAAAGATACTGATTAACAAATTATATACTAAACTACTGATTAACAAATTATATACTAAACTAATTTAACAACTAATTCAATAAATAGACTAATTAAACATGTACAAACAAGAAATAATATTTAAAAAAACCCCTAAAAAACCCTATGAGCAATAATTTGTACCATGATTTAAACCGATTGTAAGAAAAACCTAAAACAAGCACTATCTCTACATTATATACCTGTACAAAGTAAATAAATAAAATACATATACTCATACGTATACTGATGTACACGCACACTGAGGTGGGAACACCAGTCTGTTTGGGTTGGTCAGTGTAATACTTCAGTATTAATCAAATGGCACTTTCAACTTTATAATAAAATCTCAACAAGCACATTACCTACATAAGTAGAGGAAGGGGGGAGAAAGAAGAAAAAAGAAAAAGAAAAAAGAAGATTTATCTCATTACCTTTACCTCTTGCATTCCAAAATACTTCTAACAGTAAACCCTCCCAACCTATTGCATTAAAACCCCTGAACCTCTCCAGCATTATAAAGTAAAACCTCCCTCCACCAGGAAAATACGACGATAATTCACAAATGAAATTCATGTTCACCCTGGTAAATACAGGTCACAATATACTCTCAAGTAATTTTAATATTATAACTCTTTGGTCAAAGGTAAACAACGAACTTAATATTACCTAACTATGTATTACCTAGAATAGACTTGACACATTACATCAGAGTTTACTGTGATGCCAGTACCTTAACATGTTACTATAACACACCCAATAATAACTGTCACATGTTGACTGATGATAACTGCACATATCTGTTATGTATTGAACTGGACGGGAATTTTATGTAAAACTTGATAAACTGAATATTTAAAACAATACTCAATAGAATAACCATGTTATGTTAAAAATATATTAGTCCCCCACACAAAAAACTAAACCAAAACAACTCCTCGACCACACCAACCCCAACCTAACCAATATGAACTGGGAAAATATCTGCTAACCCCACACCAAACTGTCCTGCTTTGTATGTGTCTGTGGAAGAGAATTTTGGATGGGTGTGGAGTGGAACATAGATGTTAATACTGAATATTTGTCACAAGTCACTTGGGATGTATGGGCTGCATGAATGATGCTCTGTTAATTTTTAATAAATCACAGATGCTAAGCATTTTGTGACATTTTTCTATTATCGTTTCTAACGATATTACCCGTACACATGACATAGCACTAAATCTTATACATTTCATATAGCGAATGTGTGATATACAACTCGCATGGTGTGCAATAAACTGTTACATAATTATTATATTATCTTTATGGCACATTTCATTACTAGTCAGTTTTAGTTTGTGAAATTAACATCGATGTTGCTCTGATATTACAAATTGTATTCATTAACAACAACATAAACATTTAAAGGAAAACAAACACCTACCAAATAAAGATCGATGGCTTAATGTTTATATTGTTTCATTCTTACTATAGATCATGCGTCCATGTAAATTTTATGACTTGGGTACAAACAAGGTGAAATTTATATGTATGCATTATTTTAAATGCACACTGAGAACATCCGTTACGGTGCATATTATAACAAAAAACTAAATAAAAATACTTGACAATATTAATTCAGTTTCCACTATATTAAATGGAAATTACTACTGTGTATAACGTTCAGATGGTGCTTCAGTACTTTTATAACTGGCCTCAATTAATATTAAATTGATAGTATAAGCAAATGCGAACAATAAATAAATTAACACACTCACTTAAGTGCTACAAGATTTATGGAACTTGTTTCATTATTATTTTATAAAAACAATTCCCAAACGTGTTCCATAAATTTCATTTGGCATTTTCACTCATGCTTCTATCTTTATGTGTTTATCATACATGTGCACATTTGGCATGATAATCCACTAATACATGCCACTGTATATAGTCCACTTACAATATGTCAAAAGCCTAAAACAAAAGGCTTACTTAAAAATGTTCCATCTAAACTGCTATGTAATATGTCAAAAAATGTATCAAAACATTGGTGAAATAGGAAGTAAAAAAGGTCTATTCGAGTAATGAAAAAGAAACAATGTTGACTGACCAGAGTAAGGTGGCCCAGGCAGATCTAATACAACATACTGATTGTTACAAACAGATCTAATACAACATACTGATTGTTACAAATAGATCTAATACAAAATACTTATTGTTATACACAAAAAAACTATTACTAAAACTGTGGAATGTTTCTACCAGCAAGTATAACATGAAAATTCACCAATGAAGGAGGGACGGGGGTTAGAAAGCACACTGAAGAATATTAAAAATAATGATTAAATATAGAATCCCTTTGGCAATATTATTTTTAAAAAAGAAAAGAAAGAAAGACAAGTAGTACCATGAAGATGGTATGATAGCAGCATAAAAATAATACTAATAATAAATATATAAGTAGAAGAAAACTGATTAAATGTGAAGATGGTATGATAGCAGCATTAAAATAATACTAATAATAAATATATAAGTAGAAGAAAACTTGTTAAATGTGAAGTTAGTACATAATATCATTGACAAAAAAAAGACACACATATGTATCCAATATCCATAATTAATATATGCAAAAGAAAACTGATTAAATGTAAATTTGGTATGATTGTATCATTTTAAACAACCACCATGTTCAACAAGAACACTCAATGACAACATTTAAAATATGCAGCCACAATAAAGTTTTATTTTAAGTAAAAATAACAATATACTTCTTTTTTTCCCGCACATTAGTTACAATATTTATAGTTTTATACACATATTAAAATAATTTAGTTTTTTGAAAACATTCTCAAATAAATAACATTCTGAATACATACACAGCTTTATTTTAGTCAAATAATATTGGTATTAAAATGTTTACTACTAATTAATTAATAGAAAAGTAATGTTCATGACAGGAAATTATGGCATCATTTTGACTTTGCACACATAATAAATACCACATATCTTACAATATTTGTTAACTGGTGTAATATATAAACAATTGCTGTAACAATTTTAATAGTTTGAAGACAACAGGGTTAAGAGAAGTGACATCTTTTAAAATAATATTTAAGAATTCAAACTATTTCATTTGACAATGTTTAGGGGGTGCTAGATACTAGATTTTAGTTCAATTAACCAATAGAAAGGTTCCAGAAAGCTGTGCTAAAACAAAGTGTTTAGCACATGTCACCTAGACACTCTTTTCATTGGTTAAATGACAGTCGTTGCTACCTGTTCATTACATCATTCCATGACAAAGGTAATATGTGACATCAAGTAATATGTGACACTGCATGCATTTCTTCTAGTGACGTAACATGTACATCAGCTGAGAGCAGGGTTGTGACGTCACGGTATAAACAAAATATGCAGTTAATTTTATAATATTTATACTAAAATCATAAGGATGACTGAACTAGAAAATACTTCTGGTATTCATCCCATCAACAGGAATTGATCCCAAACTGACAGCGCTTCAAGTTAGCACTTTACCAGTAGGCTACATCACTCTCCAAAATATCAAGAATTTATATATAGAGAATAACTAGTTAATGATGCTTGATATCGGCTTTATCCTGTGAAGGTAAGAATGGGGAATTCCGCGAGGCTTGCCGAGCAAAATTTCCCATTCGTCCTGAACAGGATAAAGCCGATATCAAGCATCATTAACTGGATATTATCTTTATCCTGCAATCCTACAGGAATATTCGGAAAATCATTATTTATTCCTGTTTTGTGTACGCAAAGCGAGTATTGTCTACCTAGCAAGGCTTTTGCTGTATGACGTCATGCAAAATACATGACGTCATTATTTGTAAGACGCTAGCTATATTCTGTCACATTAAAAAAAGCATTTCTGAACTCTAATTCATAAATAAATATACAAGTTTCGTATTGTTATCGCAAAACTAAAAGTTATTTGTATTTACTGCTATTTTACATTTGTTATGGTATGGCATATGGGGTCAGAAGTCAACATTACTCAGAAACGTGACGTCAAAAGTCATAACATGCTACTAGCATGTTATAACTTTGCTTTAACAGGTCATCATAACAGGCCAGTAGGAACACTGGTTGCAGGATAAATAACAGTTATGGGATGACGTGTGTCTTTGTTTATTTACATTCACGCCTTTAAAAATAATTATCAATTTAATTATCAACACTGTGTTTATGCTGGTAATCACAAGTTCTTATTCTTACAAACATAGAAAACATTCAAGATTCTTGGTTCAAATGACGAGAAAAAAACATATATACCTGTGTTCAATTATAATATATTAACAAATTACATTAAGATTGGTGGGATTTATTATATGCAAGCAAAACATGGTGCCACAATGAACTGCGTAAACAATATTAGTAACATGATAGCACTTGCAGTTGAATTTCAAACATCTGAAACGACTTGCTAAGATAGAAATATTAAGCAAATAATAATTAATTGTGGTTAACCATGATACACATACACAGTACAAACAGTACAATGTAAAATGATATCATGATTAAACAGGTTTTTCTACATCATAATGGAATGAAATCTATTAGGGATACTATAAATAGGATAAACTGAGTTCACTGAGAATATTTGTAAACAACTTTGAGAGGAAAAGGTAATTATGAACTAATTTATGCAACATTTACATCAACTATCACCTCACAATTTCAATGCCACTGATACCAACAATATGAGCATGAGCATCAACATTCACTTATGAATATTAATAAGAAAAACACCCATATATGACATAAATCAACAAAATATAATGTTGTATCTTAGGATGAGATCTTGTGTTGAAGCCTTGAGGCTTATCCGTGATGGTAAGCAACACATCTTTATGTTTATCCTTTATGTAAGCTACAAGCTTTCAGGCTTAGGAAGCAAATCTGAAATCCTCAAGGATAAATAAGTTTCTGTGATTATCCTTTGTAAGCTGCAAGCTTTCAGGCTTATCCTTGATGGTAATCTGAAAGTCTCAAGGATCAACTACAAGTCTTTGTGATTATCCTTTGTAAGCTACCAGCCTCCAAGAATATTCCTGATGGAAAGCTACAAGTCTTTATCCATATCCTGTAAGCTACAAGCCTTCAGGTTTCTCCTTTGTTGTGTCATATGCTCGGATCATATCAGACTGAAAGAAAATACATTAGAATTATGTTTTTAGACTGACAAATGTAGATAGAAACTTAAAGAAAATTATCTTCTTATCCGTTTAAGGAGTTTTAGACTATTAACTACTCAGTTGCCCCCCCCCCCCCCACAGACGTTACAAATGGCTCATTAGTTTTAATAAGAATTTAATATCTTTTTTTACATCAATTCCATCATCCAAGCTGAATGAACAATTACTCTTAACATTTTTCCTAAAAATCCTGATTATGGATTTTTTTAGTTAAACTAAAATGATAAAAAAAATTTAATTATAAGTGATCATTGGAACATCACTAGTAATACACATTCAATAGATTATGGATGTTTTTATATAACTGGTTAAGCTTATATGATACATTTTTACATTATAACTGATTAGTGGAATAATACTAGTTATACAAATTCAATAGATTATGGATGTTTTTATATAACTGGTTAAGCTTATATGATACATTTTTACATTATAACTGATTAGTGGAATAATACTAGTTATACAAATTCAACAGATTATGGATTTTTTTGTAACTGATAAACACATTGGTTAAGCTAAGCCAATAACTTTTTGAATTATAACTGACTATTGGAACAACACTAGTAACACGAAGGGTAAAACTTACCTGCCCAACCACTCCATGCTCTTCCTGAGAGAAGGCATATCCATCTAGGAAAAACACAAAATTAAAGATGTAAATTGTATGTCAATTACAAATTAAAACACTAGTACTCGGTAACAAAAGCCATAAGTCGTATCATTACAGGTACAAACACAAGTAATGAACATTCAAATGTAAAACTGATACCAGTAATCGTCACGCAAAAATATCTTCTAACAACAAAACGGTTTGTAATTTTCAATTGTTAATATAAAAAAGAAAGAAAAAAAAAGTAAATAAATAAAATGACCGTGGCTTATTTAAAGGTGTGGTTTATGTATGGACATGGTTCAGAACTTTGCCTAAAAAAAAAGAGTGTGTGCTTTATATACCAGTGCATTTAATAAACCAGAAAATACACTAACTAACTAACTACTAGTAACTAACTAACTTAATTATTAACTAACTAAACTACTAACTAATGTAATCAACTAACTAAACAATAATAATAAAAAATAATTGTCACTTTCCAATTAGTGTTTAGGACTTAAAAAACCAATTTGAAAGTACATGTAACTGTTACGTTAATTTTGTTTTGTGCTGATGCCAAGTTTGTAATATTTACAAAACAAAATAATAACGTGAAACTGATGATGTCAGTGGGTATGTTATTTAGTATATATAATGGTGATGATGATGTCAGTGTAGGGTGTGTAATAGATATTCCAGTCACTTGCAACAGAGGCCCTTTGTTACTACTGAATTGTGGAGTAGTTGTTGACTTGTTCTTTTATTTGTTTGACGTTTATAATTTTGTTTATTACTATTAGTTTATCAGATTGTGTGCAATCTCCTTTTACAGAAAAGAAAATGTAAAATATTTTTTGTGCTCAACAAAAATACTTATGAACACATCATGGGGGGTGGGGGACCAAGAAAAATGGCTCATTGATGATTGACTTGTTTAAAACGGTACCTTAATAAAGCTTTGATATTTGCAAGTAATATGCAGGTGTTGTGACATGCATGTATTATAGAGAAGGCCTAGAAAGTTGTATAACTTGTGCCTACACCATATAAAAAAACCCACCCAATAAATTATGTTTCAATCACTCAATCATACATATGCCTTATCAAATGAATGAAACACAGTGGGATGGAAGTTACGTAATTTGTTTTGTTTAATGACACCACTAGAGCACATTGATTTATTAATCATTGGCTATTGGATGTCAAACATTTGGTAATTTTGAAATATAATTTAGCGAGGAAACCCGCTATATTGTTCCATTAGTAGAAAGGGATCTTTTTATATGCATTATCCCACAGACAAGATAGCATATACAATGGCCTTTGATATACCAGTCATGATGCACTGTCTGGAATGAGAAATAGCCCAATGTGCCCACTGATGTGGATCGACATAAGACAGACAACACATCAAGGGAGCACTTTACCATTGGGCTATGTCCCTCCCAATACAGTGGGATAACGACGCACTCAACACATTTTTAATTACGGTTATATCGGCATCGGACACATGGTTATGTCGAGAAAACCCCCAGTGGTTAGCTGACGGGGATCACAGTGGGATGAAGTCACACAGTTACATAATGGTGAATACTGTTTTTACTGGCACAATTGGTCATTATAAATAAAACATTAATTCCATCCTTTAAATAAGGAACAAAGCAAATTAGCAACACTGTTTAATAAAGGTACCGGTATGTAGGTATACATTTGTAATCTAATAAAAGCATTACTGCAAAAAATGGTTAATTAGATCCACCTCAAATTTTAATAATATCATAACTTGTGCAAATATACGCAGATATCATTCATTTATAGATTTTAAAGATATTTCATTTATTTTAATTTGCATTTTTGGATGGTATAAATATTACAAACAAATATAAAACAAAATAATAGTCCAGACAGTTTTGCAATTATTAATTAGAGCTTATTCAACAAACATTTTGAGAGTACTGCTAAAGCTATTCTTGTCCATTACTGGATCCAACAAATGTTTCGTTAGTAGACCCAACAATGTTTCATATCTCCTAAATTCAAGAGCAATAACTCTGTGAAAAGTGTGTAAATCACCATGAAATTTAAACTTGATCAGTAACAATACATGATAAAGGTCTATACAAAATGTTAGCTCAATATCATCAGGCAAACAAAAGTCTGGAAATTTGTTTTCACATCTCCAAGAGCCAAAACTCCTTTTAAAAAATAGGTAAATTGTCATGAAAGTCAACTTATCTATAACAGTACATGATAAAGCTATCTACAAAATGTCAACTCATTATTTCAACGCATTTTAAAACAAACATAAAGAAACTATATGTGGAACAGACGGACTGACTGACAGACATACAAAAGGACAGATAGACAGAGAGACAGACAGACAGAGAGAAGGACAGAGATGAAATCTATAGCTCCTTCTGGTTGGACAGGTAGGGGACTAATGTTTTATAATTATATTTTATGCATTGTTACAATAATTATATCTATGGTTATTGATGGTTCCAATAATATGACTTTTAATAAAAAATTGTTTTTAATTCATATATTTTCTCTCATGTTAAGTTAGATTTATACCTTTTTGTCAATAATCTAAATTTATGAATAATAAATAAAAACAAAAATAACAATTTGTGCAGTGTGTATGTTCAAGTTCTGAAATAATTATATAAATAATCCAAAATTATCCATGGTCTTTTAGTGAATGAAATTGGTATGGTAATGAAATAAAGTGAATAATTTCATGTTGGTAACATTTTAAAGCTTGTCATATTTGTGGAAATGTTACCATGATTGTATTCATGATTACTGGACAATGTATTGACAATTGTAATCGATTACTTTAAATATTCTTTTAATCCTAAACATTATCAGGACATTCTTGAGTAATCGTAACTGTAACTGATTACTTTTGTCAAGTAATCGTCTCATCTCTTGTTAATATGCTACAGTAAGTTTCATGATCCAAGGGAAGTACATCTGATGATATCAGATGTGATATAGTAACTATGTAATGTCAGTGCAAGATGTGTGTTGAAGTACATCTGATGATGCTGATGTGATGTCAGTATGATAATGATCTTCATCATGTCAGTGTAAAGTGAGTTAAGTAGAACACCTGTTGATGATGATGATGATGATGATGATGTGTTGATGTATTTCTATGTATATCTGAGCATCCTCCTTTCAGCCAGGAAGAAAATGAAACTGACAAAACAGCAGTCAAAGAATTCAACGAAAGACATGCAGAAACCAAGGCCAAGTTAGTCTACAAAAAGACCCACAATATTAAGAGCACACAAGGCTGGGTAACAGCTAAAAGGTACACAGTCATCTGAAAACACTTATTGTTGAAACTTAGTTTTGCTTAAGAATTCAATCGTGTGCTTCCCTTGACAAGCCCCACTCCCCCATTCCAATTGAAATACCTCTTTTTAATTACATTAAAAAAAAAAAAAAAATCATGATCCACAATAAACAGTAAATTAGCCTGAAAATGCTATAAGCATCTTTATTTCAATATTTTTCAGAGCATGCCCATGAAAGCCACAGATTGTGCTGTATCTGCCTTCCACGGATGCAAATTGCCCTTTTTAGAATTATATCCTCCCTCCCCTAAACAAAATCCTGGGTATGTCCCTGGTTGGCATGCACCAGAACTTTATGAAACTTACGAAAAAATTTGGATTCATTACCTGTTGTTGTTGCTGTGAACATTAGCATCAGAAGTGGTTGTTTTAATGTTTGCTGCACAGACTTACATGTGTATGTACCATCATGTAGGCCAGTAAAAACTGAAGGGTTCCACTAAAAATGTGCTCATTACTGGAGTTTTAAAACATTTAAAATTTAAATAACTTTCAGCATAACACGTTTATTGTTTCATTGTACTGTGGTGGTAAAACAAATATTAAAAAAAAGAAGACTTTAACTTTAAAACTGAACAAAAATGCAACATGCGTTCATTTCGGTGCCATCAGTGTATCCTAACAAATATTCAGAATTTAAAATGACAAAGAACATTTACAGACCTTTTCAGATATTAAACATGTTAGCTAATGGAGTGCCTTAAGAATTTGTTGATTTATTATTATATTCAAAGAAATTAACTTCAACTAAAAATTTAACTCCCCCTCCCCCCCACCAAAAAAACACAACAAAAAACCCAACCCCAACCCACTATTTTATGCCAGAGTTTTAATCAGAAATAACAGTGCAACAAAATGCTTCCATTGACGTGGAGGACTATTGGCCTAAAAACCGACCATTCTCCATGAAACAATATTAAAAGAATCCTTCATATGTGTCCATGTGGGACAGGGCTATTCCACCCGAGGGTACATAATTTGTTGTCAGGGACGAGGCTTGCAGAGTTCCTGACATCATATTATGTACCTGAGGGTGGAATAGCCCTGTCCCACATGGATACATAATGGAGGAATATTTTTCTCCCATCCAGTAGATGAAAAACAAGCATTTTGGAAAAACCTACATGTTTTTTTATTTTTATCTTACAATAAAATAATCATAACCATTGAAAAGATCGTACCCAGAAATGGTTTATACTAAAAGTATAAACCAAAAACGATAGTATAATTTCATTATGACAGCAGGTTTGCATTATTTTGCCGTTTACGTGACGTCACCCAATGTTAATATCAGTGCAAACAACAGAAGTCACGTGGTCATGCAAGACAGATTTATTCCGCATGGAATGCAGCTGTCTTGCATGGCCAGGGATGGGAGAAAGTAAGATTGACAACAGTCATTCCGTGCACCCTTGTTTTGGTGTTGCATGCAATAAATATAACATAACCAAGGGTTATTCCTTAATACAATATATTTGACAAAAGGAACTTTTTATTTTTGATCTTTTTAAACATAAATTTAATATTTTGTCCAGAACTAGGAAAAAAACCAAAACATACCGACCTGTAAACAACATTGTCTGCTCATTATAGAATTTTGACAGGGATCGAGGTTTGTAAACCAGTTTTTATTTTAATGTGGCAAAGCATCAGAAAAATATAGCTAATTCTGAATTTGAATGACATCAGTATTGCAGTGATGTTACTTTGCATTTCCTTACAAAAACAATAAACTGGGTACATAACGTTTCCATTTTAGAAACGCTAGAAAAATTCCACTGCAAAACTGTTATTACAAATTTTACTGATGCACATGAACGTGTTTGAACAAAAATAATCTTGTAGTTAAATAAATGTACTATTTACGAAATATGGATTTGAATTAAAATTACAATGAGATGTTATATTTATTGTGTACAGAGCCAAAACAAGGGTGTGAAGAGTGACTTGTCATTGACCTTACCCCGGTAGTTCCAGACCTTTCTATTTGCAAAATGCAGGTGGGCAATCTGTCGCTTTCTTAATGATAATTCCTGGTGAGAAATTTCAGAAAAGGGCAGCTGTTCTACACATTTAACCA
>JAECMU010114887.1:2877-13827 GCA_016106625.1 Dracogyra subfuscus
GGGGGTGCGCTGAGGCAAAATCTTAAATTGAGGCAAAAACGACAGAGATATTCGGGCACGATTAGCTGGATTGAAACATTTTCTATCATGTAGTTCCATCATTGCACACTCAGTATTAGGTGTAATCCATGTAAAAATGCACAGTGATTCGTTTGCAATGCTAAATAACTCTATGGCAATAATGCTCATATCAATAAATGTTATTATTCGAATTCATGCATTTTCGCTTAATTCGGGCACCCACCACCACCACCACCTACACAAATGGCAGCTCGTATGCTTATGTCCATAATAACTGGTGTTGAAAAGGATTGGGCGAGGTGTGTAGTAAGATGGACATTGACAAAACGTGCGAAATCGATGAAATCAAAACAGTTATTCACAATCAAGACTATATCAATCTGAACAATACGAATGAGCATTTGGCAAAATAGCGGACGATTCCATAAGTCTCTATCCAGCGCCTCGTCTCTAGGAGGATAGCCACTCCCAAGGTGATCCTTTACAGGGCAATACATCCTTCCAGTACTGTTCAAAGAGGACTGCCACTACCAAATGAAAGATAGCACAGGAGAGAGCTAAATGGAATAAATATAGCTGTAATGACATGCACTCATGAATCACGGTCAAAACAGTGATGACATACCACACCATCCAATGAAATAAACATTACTGAAACTGATTTCTCTGTGGTGTAGCAGTTAATTATTCAAGTGCAACTGCGTCACAAATATTAAATTGTATTAGCAAGAAATATTTAAAATGGGAAAATAACATACAATACTTTTTCTAGCAAGATACGTCTTGAAATAATTGGTCGACATTGGCGTTACCAGGATTCTATATTAGGGGTCAACCACTTTGTCGTGTTACGGGACGACAGGGAAAATATAAAAAGTATTGGGGGAAAGGGTGAGGGTCGATGTATGATAGGGTACGCCAGTGGTTGTAAATCAATGATATATGACGTCACAAACCACACTGCTCTTCGGTTATTTTTTTCCAGATTTATTGGCTATTGACAGACACGCTCGCGTTCAAACGCAAACATACGTGTACGCACGAACACGCGCACGCATATCGACACACACACACAAACACACAAAAACACATAGATATGCGTTTGCGCACGAACACGCTTATACACATGTAGTCATACAAACATACACACACGCACATACACACGCATACATATACAAACACACAGCCAGACAGACACAAGCACACACACACACACAGACAGTAATGTATGTACGCACGAACATACGCAAACACAGCCATACACACACAACGCACACACACAGACACACACACTAAATTACGCGACAATGAAACTGGTCAGACATTTCCCTTTTTCTTTTGACTAAGCTTTAGGCGTGTTCGTCAAAACCGACAACAAACGATTCGTCTCGGACCGGCGGCACGCGGGCCTTTATGGCCGTGCGCGTGCCCGAGCACGCTCCTGACCTCTCTCTAATAAAAGGTCGACATTTTATCGCCAACCATTTGCTTTCAGGTCGCGAATCAAAGGATCCGCAATGGCTTGTAAAACCTCAATCCTCTTTGTGGTCAAGACACGAAACTTGAAACAACCTATTGCCAGTTTTGAAAGAGTCTGTAAAATTAATTTGTTGGTTTTGGTGGACGTTTTATTTTTATTATGTAAAGTTGTGTATTACTTTATTTAAGGGTGTTTATTTTTCTCTTTCTTCTTTACACCGGAAGAAAGGCAACAGACACGATTGTGACAAACACCAAAGACCTCACACATAGCAGATAGACTATAGTATTCCGGTATTGTCAAGACCATAATAGTTTAAAATAAGTAAGATAGAAAATGTTTTATTTAACGACACACTTAACACATTTTATTTACGGTTATATGGCGTCAGACAAATGGTTAAGGACCACACAGATATTGCGAGAGGAAACTCGTCGCCACTTCATGGGCTACTCGATTATAATCAAGAGATCTTTTATATGCACCATCCCATAGACAGGATAGCACATACCACGGCATTTGATGTACCATTCATGGTACACTGGCTGGAGTGAGAAATGGCGCAATGGGACCACTGACGGAGATCGATCCCAAAGCGACCGCGCATCAGGCGAGCGTTGTAAGTAAGACAGGGACAGGAGTGAAACGTAATTCATGGCACGATGATATACTGTCCTATAAAACTAGGATCAGAACGTAGCCCAGTACCGGCCTCGGTGGCCTAGCGGTTAAGTCGCCGGACAACAGGCTGGTAGGTACTGGGTTCGCAGCCCGGTACCGGCTCCCACCCAGAGCGAGTTTTTAAGGACTCATTGGGTAGGTGTATGGCCGCTACACCCTCTTTTCTCTTTCACTAACAATAACAACTAACCCACTCATTTCTATTCTGTCCTGGACAGACAGCTCAGATAGCTGAGGTGTGTGCCCAAGACAGGCGTGCGCTATAACAGCATGCTCTGAATGTGCACGTTAAACAATATTGAAAATGAAAAAAGTAGTCCAGTGATAAAGCGATCGCCTGGTGCGATGTCGGTATAGCATCGATCCCCGTCGGTGTGCACATTGGGTTATTTGTTTTTTCCAACTGGCATAACAAAGGCCGTGGTGTGTACTATCCTGTCTGTGGGATGCTGCAAATAAAATAACCCTTGCTGCTACTCATGACAAGAGTGGCTCAATGCATGGTGGCAGCAGTAGGTTTCCTCTTTCATTACCTATGCAGTGCCGTAGCTAGGATTGGGGATGGGTGGGTGGGGTGGGGGGACTGAGTAGTCATAGTCTAAAACTCCTTGAACGTTAATAAGATCAATTTTCTTTAAGTTTCTATAATTTTGTTCCGGATTTGTTTCTGGGCACCCCACCACTCCGTTAACTACGTCCCTGCTATGTGGTCCTGAATCATATGTCCGACGTCATATAACTGTAGTTGAAATGTGTTGAGTGCATTGTTAAAGGGACATACCCTAGTTTCAACCCGTGAAAATTAACACTAAGTTTAGTTAATATAGAAACTTTGAAATGGTGCAATACCCTCTAAAAACGGACTAAAACACGACTCCACAACGTTTTCTTCTCAGAGGCACGTGCCTTTTTAAAAATATGATAAATGTAATTTGTGATATTAAATTCGCCAGGATGACCAAAAACACTTCGAATGTACGGAGATTGATCATCTAAACCATAAAACTAATTAAAGTATGATTTCAGTTTTCAAAAAAACGGCTATAATAGTTAAACATATACCTCAGTGTTTAAAAACTAGGGTATGTCCCTTTAAATAAAATCTTCCTTCCTTCGTTCTTTTCCTTGCCAATCGAAGAAGACACGTAAATCGAGGGACGACATTTAGCTCAGTCGGTTTAGCGCTCGCTTCAGATGGGTGCGTCGTAGGATCGAACCACCTCGGTGGCTCCATTCAACTGATTGTGGGGGTTTTCTCGGGTTTTTTCCACGACTGTGGGGAAAAGATATATAAGATCTCTTGTTGTTAATGAAAACAATTCCGAATTACGAAATGTTTGACATCCAATAGCAGATGATTAATTAATCAATGTGATCTAGTGGTGTCGTTAAACAAAATAAACAAACATTAATCAACAGAATAAGCATAGTGCAATTATCAAATATAATGCAACTGCGTCTAGTTTAGTTTTCTTGTGGTGTGAATGAGACGGTGTATGAGATGATACAATACGGATAACAGTAAAACACAACTCGCAGCAGCAGCGGGACGTAGCCCAGTGGTAAAGCGTTTGCCTGTGTAAACATGCCCTCCACGAACGTCCAACTGCCTCGAAAATCGTATCTCAATAATTAATGAATTTAATGTCAAAACTAAACTTCTCGCTCAACCCGCCATTATCTTTGTCTCTCTCTCTCTCTCTCTCTCTCTCTCTCTCTCTCTCTCTCTCTCTCTCTCTCTCGAATTATTTATTATATATATATCGGTCTTTTTATATGTATCTCTTTCTTTCTCTGTATCTCTTTCTCGTGTGTATGTGTTGCCATTTTAATTACTAGTACCCAGTTGAATATTTTACTTCTCTCACTTGTCTACCAAAAATGTATATGAAGTGTACGAGACTTCACAAACAGTCATTCAAAACATTCAAACAAAACTGACGCTGTGTTTATGTTTCATGGGTCGACAAATCTTTAAAGTGTTTTTTTTTCCACACGAGCGAGAAATCTCGTGAATTCTCGTTTCGTCGAGATGATCTTCTCACGAATACACGCGTGTTTTGCGGTTGACGGCAAGCGTAAGAATACAATTAATCAAGCCATGCGTAAATATCGCCAATATTGGCACTGTCATCGCGCGGATTCACAATTCATTTGTTCCTTTTCTGACAAGAATGCACTGGGTGATGTCCCCTAGACCAAGCCTCGCCACGAGAAGTCGCTGATAATGGTCATTTTCGTAGCGGGGTGCCCCCTGGGCTCAACTTCCCGTGCAAGGACATGACACTTTAGCGGGACTTTAATCGTATCTGGAATCAGCGGTGATTTTTGCCAGGACACTAGACATAATGGCTTTGCTTTTGCCCCGGTGCATAACCTTAGAAAGAAATGACAACAGAATTAAGGATTAAGAGACGTTACGCTTGGTGTGGACAGACATAAAATAAAGATTAAGGTGGTGTGGACTGCTTCCTGTTTTCTGGACTCGTGTCCTCTCTTTAGATTTGAACTTGTGCCCCCTATAATTGTTCTTGTTAACCGTTTGACTGTGAAAACAAATATCACAAAAAACCCTCAAAACCCCTACAACAACAATGGAATCATTTGGCTTCTAAAGACCCGTTAAAGAGACTGTCTTGGTCGTGTTGCCATTGTTAAGATGGGTTCAGCTGATGGGTGTCTTTTTAACGACTAACATTTACATATTGAATATATATATAGATAGATAGATAGATAGATAGATAGATAGACACACACACACACACACACACACACACACACATATATATATGTGTGTATATATATATATATATACACACACACACCTATTCTAGTCTATTGTATATATTGTATTTCTGACCTTCTGTGGTGTATTTCAAACTACAGAGACATACAATCCTGAGTTTGCTGCATTGTAAGATGTTTCCGACTAATAAAATATTTCTACGGTTAAACTTACATATTAAATATATTTTCTTGTTTAGAATATCTGTGTATGTATATTTAATGTGTCTCTAGTCGTCTTAATATTTGTAAGAAGCCGAAACTGGATTTCGTATTCAAATAATTTTGTACATAAGAAAAAAGTATATTTTATGAAATAAAATGAAATTTAACCTAGTACAAATATTAGAACGATCAGAAACACGTTTAATATACAGCCACTAACACTTTATGCAGAACAATATATTTGATATGAAATTGCAATCGTTAAAATGTCTCTGTTAGTCAATAACATGTTTAAAGTTGCAGTAAACTCAGGAATAGCCCTTTAAAGTCTCATCCAATATATATATATGCTTCCTGTTTTCTGGACTCGTGTCCTCTCTTTAGATTTGAACTTGTACCCCCAATAATTGTTCTTGTTAATTGTTTGACTGTGAAAACAATATATGTATTTTCGTCGTATAGCCCATTAGTTGTCAATCTGAGCTGACTGAGACTGAGGTCGCAAAGCAATGTTTTAGGCGGGTTAGGGGTATGCACTCCGGCAAATAATTTTAAAACTAGACGTCCTGAAATGCAATTTCCTGCATTCTACATTTACAATACATCTCTGCCCAAATATTACTAACAATAATATTTTTGGATTCTGCATTATTGAGGGGTAAAGCCCCAAGCCCCCCGCTCCGCTGCGTTCCCTTATTAACAACCGAAGTTACATGCTGAATACAGTTTACCTTTCAGCATTCAGTCTGCGTATATCGAATATGTTTACTATTCAGCATTCAGTCTGCGTATATCGAATGTGTTTACTGTTCAGCATTCAGTCTGTGTATATCGAATATGTTTACTGTTCAGCATTCAGTCTGTGTATATCGAATGTGTTTACTATTTAGCATTCAGTTTGTGTATATCGAATGTGTTTACTGTTCAGCATTCAGTCTGTATATATCGAATGTGTTTACTGTTAAGCATTCAGTCTGTGTATATCGAATGTCACCATTCAGTCTGTGTATATCGAATGTGTTTACTGTTCAGCATTCAGTCTGTGTATATCGAATGTGTTTACTGTTCAGCATTCAGGCTGTGTATATCGAATGTGTTTACTGTTCAGCATTCAGGCTGTGCATATCGAATGTGTTTACTGTTCAGCATTCAGGCTGTGCATATCGAATGTGTTTACTGTTCAGCATTCAGACTGTGTATATCGAATGTGTTTACTGTTCAGCATTCAGGCTGTGTATATCGAATTTGTTTACTGTTCAGCATTCAGGCTGTGTATATCGAATGTGTTTACTATTTAGCATTCAGTCTGTGTATATCGAATGTGTTTACTATCAGCATTCAGTCTGTGTATATCGAATGTTTACTGTTCAGCATTCAGTCTGTGTATATCGAATGTGTTTACTGCTCAGCATTCAGTCTGTGTATATCGAATGTGTTTACTGTTCAGCATTCAGGCTGTGTATATCGAATATGTTTCCGGTTGTCATTCGGTTTGTATTAGCTCGAATATAATTTTATTTCCTAATACTAATTGTTTCGTATGTCCTAAATTATTTAGAGATAAAATACAATTCGAGTTACTACAAACAAGGGATGTTTCAAATAATTCCCATAAATAGGACAGTTTATTATACACATAACAATGAAATCAATAGATCAACAGAAACTATAAAACTGATATCATATTTTCATTGTATTTTAGTTACAGTGAAAATATAGAAATCGTATTTTCTTTTTTGTAAAACTCCATGGCTAAATTCTTTTCCTTTGTGTCATTTTCTCGTATTTATGTTTGATGATTACAAATGTATTTGATCGTATTTGAAAAAAAAGTAATTTAAAGAACTGTATGTACCTAAAAATATATATATATGGAGGGCAATTACGTTAAAGTTTGTAACACGAATTGAATACGAAGCTAAATAATGCCGACACAAAGTCCTGTCATTATCTAGGTGTGCTTTACAATACTGTAGTTGGTTTTGTTCAAAGTGAACAGAACAGAACAGAATAGAACTGTATTATGCTCAGGCCGGTATACAGCGGGCCAGCGGCATATATAAGGAACATGTTATATAAACTGTAGTGACAAGATAGGATTTACAGGCGCCAATAGTACAATAGTATTAATACAAATGCAGTACAGTAATAAAGACAATATTATACTACTCAAAACAAGTTAAGGGTCAGTACATATCTTACATGTGCAACTGTATTTTACAATAATACTATCGTAATGAAAGCGACAGAATTTTCACTGTCAAATTATCACACTGTGACTAATAAACCAATGCCGCAAACACTACTCGATACCGGTATTTTTGCCACCAATGGTCTTGCAAAAATGAACAAAATAGCGAAATACCATACATTGTACCGATTACATGAAACTATTATCTTTGTATAGAAGGTTAATTGTACTGAACATGAAACACACGTGCAAATAGTGTTGCACGTGCATAGTTTTCAGTGGACATACAGTTAACACGTTAGCTTGGTACAAGTTTAAAACTCGGTATGCCTCGCAGGAATATGACATTAAAAGATAGGGGTAGGACTCTCGCTTGGCTTCAAGATGAACATTCGCAAATAAATGTTGCACAAAGACTTAATGTTAGCCAAAGTGTCACTGGGCGGTTATGGCAGCGTTTTCAAGCCACAGATTCTCTACAAACACGTCCCCGTTCTGGCCGGCCAAAATCAACAACAAACCGACAAGATCGGTACGTTGTCAATACGGACCTACGACAACGTACTGCCACGGCAAGAAGATTAAGAGATAATCTTCGCGAACTGCTATTGGTACTCAAGTGTCAGATCAAACCATTCGCAACCGTCTAAAAGAACAAAACTTTCGCTGTCGACGACAAGCAGTTCGCCCACCCTTTCTGTCACGCCATCGAGCCGTACGTCGCGAGTGGTGTACACGTCAACATCGCTCGTGAGTCACGGTTTACGTTACAGTTCAGTGATCAGGAATAAGAGTCTATCGCCGACCAGGTGAAAGTTTGCTGACGTCAACGTTCGACAACGTCACGTATATGGGGGTGGTGGCGTAATGATCTGGGGAGGGATTTCTTTTCAGCACAGGACTCCCCTTTACGTTGTGATGGGAAATCTGACTAGTGTTCGATACAGAGATGAAATTCTTTGTCCTTTGGTATTCCCAGTACTTGGAACCATAGGCCGAAACTCCGTCCTACAGCCAGAGTGGCAATGGAGTTCGTACAGCAGCATGGGGTTATACGTATGGACTGGTCGGCATATTCCCCTGACTTGGCACAAATAGAGTGTGCTTGGGACGAGTTGGGAAGAAGACGGCGTGACAATTATGCGCCCGCTAACAATCTCCAGGAATTGACACAGAACCTCCAAGCAGAATGGCACGCAATCCCACAGGCCTTCTACTGAATGTCTTCGAGCAAGAGGTGGTTTTTACTCATTACTGAAATTGTCCTCACTTCTTTGACTTTTGTTTTGTAACCTGTTCATAGATAGCGAGTTCTATCAAATACTGCACCATCTTTAAAACAATGTGTTTCTTGATTCACGGATACCAATACGTTGTGTAACAGAAATACACTTTACACATCATTTGTATTCTGTAATGGTAAATGTACAGTACAATAAACAACTGACCCTTAACTTATTTTGAGTAGTATATAATACAAATGGAATAACGTAATGTAATGTCATATTATTGTAATTAATACTAAATGTGCTAGTCATACATGCGCGCACACACACACAAGTATATATATATAATAAATAATTCGTATGTTTCTGTTCAAACTGACATACTCTCCCTAGAATAACTCCGAAATCGCCCACAGGTGTATTCATATTGAATATTATAATTTTGTATTTTTTGTGACTGATCTAATGGGTTGCATTTCACTGATATTGCTGTGCCATACACGACCAGGAAAATGTGATATTTATTCCCAACATAAATCAGATAACACGGCAAAGAATGTTTTTTAAACAACTCGTCCGGACCAACATAACATTTAATTAACCTCCATCAGAAGTGAAATAATGGACGTTTTAACGCCACCCCAGCACGAGGCCAGCTACAAGGTAGACGAAATTAAAGTTTGTTTTGTTTAACGACACCACTAGAGCACATTGATTTACTAATCATCGGCTACAGAATCAAACATTTGATCATTTTTGACCCAGGAATCTTAGACTGGGCTAGGTTAGTCGAAGTACTTCACTTTTGTAATTTTCTACCTCACGACAAAAAAACAGTAAAAACGTTCTCCTGAATGAAATTGAAAAATGCAATAAAACAATAAAAGGTAAAATATACAATTGTCTTTTTTGTTGTTTTCTTTGGGGTTTTGTTGTTGTTGTTGTTGTTGATTATTTAAATTTAATTATTAATATAATATCATAAAATATATTACATTTTCTGTGCAATCAAAGTATGTGTCATTTTTCAGATCTTATACTTTAAAAATATTGATAACTTTGCAAATTAGATGTAATTTAATCGAGGTCACGGCACTGTGTTTATTGACCTTTAAATAAACGTACTTGGGTGACACTTCATAATTGACGTATGCATTCATAGTCATCGAATAAAAACATTTCAATTGCAATTTTACACTGGTAATGACATTTTAATTTTAAAACATCAGGTAATTGGATTTAACACTTACTATTCACTTAACAAGCAGTGTCGTAAATTACGGATCTTATGTCTACATAAAACGTTTCCCAGTAACTGTTATTTACCTTGGTATGATGGGGTTGGGGAGAAAATAAAAAAAATGACAAAACAACATAAACAATAAAAAATCAACAATTAGCTACTACAGGAATACAAATTTCGTTACATTTTGTGTTTTATAAAACCCTGCTCAAACCGCCCGAAATAATATTAAATTTCTGTGTATAAATCGTCTGATGACGGACATCCATTATTCATTTACCATTCAGGTATCATTATTTGCGAGGAGCCTAATCCTCTGTTGTATTTCGGGTGGAATGAAAAAAAAAACACCGAAAAGAAACAGTTCCATCTTCATTATTTAAACATAAAGCAAAAGTGAATTATTTTCCTCAGACACTAACCCCACAAAAACACCATTCCAACTATCGGCTCCCCCACTGAATAATACCTGGAAACCAATAAACATTACGAGATATTCGCCTTTCTACGTCTGCGGTTGACTTGTGTTTGCGTTTCCCAGGATCGCGTGGCCCCAGGTGTTCGCCGGGTGCAAGGCCACGAGTATGCGCATTCCTCAACACGTGGTCTGAGTCGTTGATTAGCCTGCGCATGTCGCGACACGTGATCACCCGCTGTTGATACACCGCGCGCGGGGGCCGTGACACGTCACAGGTGAATCACGATGCACTCGAGACAGACTCGATCAGGAGGCCGGACGATCGCGAGCGCTTGGTTTCAATGGCTAAGCTGATTTCTTCCCCGTTTTTTTTTTTTGCTGTGTAATATTACAGAGGACTGTTTGGAGTTTGTTGCTGTCTGCTTGGCTCTTGTGATCAGGACAGGCGTGCGCTACAACAGCTTGCTCTGAATGTGCACGTAAAGCCCTATGACCTGACCTCAGTTTGTTGCAATATATAGTTGGAATGCTTCCGACTAAAAAAGCACTTTAAAATATTTAATTTTTGGCATGGTTTTGTTTTGGGTGGTTTTGTGTGTAGCTTTTTTGTTTCTTTGAGTTTTTGTTTTGTTTAGTTTTGATTTGGTTTGTTGGTTTGGTTTGGTTTGGTTTGGTTTTGCTTTGATTCTGTTTTGTTTTGTTTTTGTTATGTTTTTTCTTTCTTAGTTTGTTGGGGGGGGG
>JAECMU010114932.1:9789-22987 GCA_016106625.1 Dracogyra subfuscus
GGGAGTGTAGTGTTGAAAATGTGCAGAATTTTGAAAATAGCAATTAGTGAGAAAGTTAGTAGAATAATATTTTTTTTTTAAATAAAATATTACGAGCCAAATATAAAAAGAATTGACTGCTCGGCCAAATATTTATATAATTTGGAGCATTTTAGATGGACAGTCCAAAAAAATAAACAAGAGAAAGAAGAGAGGATCGGACTATTTAATAATATTTATGAGAAAAAAAATGTAATTTTGAAAGGAGGTCTAAAAAATTTTTAATTCCGATCTATATGTCCTAAAAAAGGTTGATGTCTACGGCGAGCTGATGAGGGGTCCGGTGGTCAAGTTCGGGACTTTGTGCTTCCTGTCCATAATAGCTGGTATGACCTGGTGGTACCAGTCAAGCATTGACATTCAGGGTATAATCTACCATACATTTTGGGGCCGGTGAAAGGCCCCATTCCCCTAATATAAATTTCCAATCCAATACCAAACTTTTCCCAATTACAACCCCACAGTTTCCCAATTAGGATTCCCAAAGTTGCTAAGTTAAAGAACGAAAGGGCTGTTTTTACGATATTGCTTTAATGGGTTGTGATTACTTTTTTCAATAATAGCCTATAGCAAAACAATTGAGGCAAGCAATAAACTACTCACTAGTTGTAAGTTTTAGGAGAGTATGAGGGGCGCGCGAATCTCTACTCGCCTCTCATGGGGAGGCCTGGTATTGGTATTGATTATTTTTTTTAAATCCCCTTTTTTGTGTTTGAAACATTATTTTTTCCCAATTGACCAAAAAGAGACCCTTAAAATATTTAATTTAATTAATTAATTAAAAAAAATTTAACGACGCACTCAACACATTATAAGTACGGTTATATCGGCGTCGGACATATGGTTATGTCGAGAGAAAAAACCAAGTGGTTAGCTGACGGGGATCGATCCTAGACCGACCGCGCATCAGTCTAGGATCGACTAGATTATACCCTGACATTTTATACACCCCATCAAATTCTTTATTTTCCCACAAATCCTGTCTTTTCCTGCAAATGACACGGTGTACATGTGGTATGCATTAGCTACCAATCAAAACGCATGAAATATATCTTAAAAAGTAATAAACATGTATATGGCTGTCTAGTAGGCCTATGTACATGTAGCTACTTCTGTTGTATAAGCAGCAAATATCATGACCTCTGTTATGGTTTTATTTACGGAATTAATCTTTGAGCACAAAATTTAGTTAGTTTATCCTGGGCCTGAGCGAAAGAAAAAGAATTGGGTATGTGTAACAGGGTGTTCAGTCTAGGAAATTACAACAACCGGTTATGACGCTTTGTACAGTTTATTGCAGATCACGGAGATGATCCATCTCTACAATAATAAATAACAATATATAATATATATACAGTATAACCATTATCATTCTGAAAATATACGTATTTACAACAATTCATTTCAAAATCATACATTATTTTATGTATTAAAAAAATACATTAAGGTAAAAATTATACGAAATACATACAATTATTCATTTAAAAACATTCATGACATACGAATATCTAAAACATTAATGACATATAACTATCTAAACTGTCACGAATTAATCTTACCATATTTGACAAATAAACAGATAATATAATGATAGGTAACATTGTGGTCAATAAAAATGACAAAATATGTAAATATACAATAATTATTGTAAAAACACTTTTACTACTAGCTGATATTATAAAATGAGAATATTACCAAACCCGTGAGGTTTAAGATGTTCTGTTCAACTTCAATCCTATCCAGATAAGACTAATGTAAACCTGTAAACCTTTACATAAATTATTCTGTCAAGATGTAAGACACCAAAATCCCAGGAGCCCAACAGAAACCACCATCCAATACAATTTAATAATGCAGAATGGATACCTTCTAACATCAGCTGATCATTTCATGGTCAGCAGCCCAATTAAAACTATAGACACTGTCTTCACAGACAGCACATGAAAATAGTCCTTGTAAGAAACAAAGAGATGTCACAGGTATTCAATGACCACACAGGTAACACATGCAATATGAAATTGACCACACAAGCCAAGTACAGAAAGAAATATACTGAAGAAAAGAAGTTATGGGACATGAAATAAAAAATAAGTTTTACTATATTATAATTATTAAATATACCTGTCTGCAACATATGTACAAAGAAGGTGGTGGGCAGTACAGATGAAAAGAGGAGATTAAGTGATCAGACTGATCAGACATTGTTAAAAAGACTTTGTTTATTATAGTATAGATTTTAAATATATGTCAAATAACAGTTGAATGTATTCTATTCCCGTGAATATTTTATAAAATCAATGGGTTAAATTGTACAAAATTTTGGAAGCAAGCAAATGGATACATATATGTATGTATGTGTCAGTACAAGTGAACAGGGTAGTTACTAATACGAAAACTCATAATGATCTCTAGGTATCTCACCATTATTCTTTTTACATTGATGGGCATATAAACATTAACCTATATGTAGCAACTAACTCTGAAGAGATTAGCTCCTGTGATGTCATTTTAGTGAGAGAAAAAAGAATAATAAGACCACCACCTGGAATTTGAAATAGTACCACTCTTTACTTCAAGGGTCCAAAAATGGAACCTCGAGACATGCAATATACTGGCATTAATTTCCAGAAGCAGGAATCTACAACCCTGTTTTGGAATTGGACATCCTTTAAGCTTTACATAACTTAACAGTCAAATAAGCTGTGATTAGAAAAAACAAAAAACAAAAAAACATTAAACTCTTTCAGTGGAACTATATTTGTCATCTACAGGCCACTCATTGGCTAAAATAGAGGTATGAACTCTGCATCTTTTTAAAGTCTAACTTGATTTTTGACAGTGCTTTTAAATTACCTCCAGATTACTTAACTAATTCAGAAATGAAGCAAGTAAATTGTATTTGGCATTCTAGTATAACTTTACATACCGGTAGCTGATAATATTCTCAATGCTTAATATAAATCTGTAGCTCTGTTTTATCACTCCTATCGATCTTGAACTGATCTCACCAACAAACCAGAGGGTGTGCATGTCCATGATAGGTGTTGGTGAATCATGATGGAGTGGTTTAATTTTATTACTAATAGTAAAAATTTAAATATAAAGATCTTGTGTTTATTATATTTATGGTTGTTCAGAGACCACATACAAAAACCATTTAGTACATTCTTTCCTATTAAGTGTTAAAATTTATGATACTATCGTTCTACCTCAGCTCATGTACATGTAATATTGCTACTGGTCAGTGTTGGGAAAATAAGTAAACTGTACTCTGGGAAAATAAGTAAACTGTACTCTGCTAAAATGTATGTAATGATTTTTTTATATTATTTATTGTGTGCATGTGTGTGAACACACATACTTGTGCATTCCAATCCATTGATTTGATTTATTAATTATTGTCTTATTTTTATCCTTGTTCAGAATAATGTTGACTTAAAATGTAACATGCAATATTAGATATTTCATATAATTTACTCATTGTGATATTTAATATTTGATATTTATTTTCAAGGTATATATGGAGTGCCAAAGCCATCTTGTGCTGAGATGTATGTGAGAGCTGTAAAATCCTTCGACACGGTGGTTACTGGTGGATCACTGAAACAAGTTCACTTTGTGGATGTCAATGATGAGATGCTGGGACTTATCCAAAATGAATTCGTAAACGAATGGAACAAGAAGCTGGATGATCGTATCTTAAGACTTGACAGTAAATTCATCAAGCAGTGTCTTGATGATCTTCCTGGACGTTCATCTCCAGCTGGACAGGGTACTTCTCTGGTTCACTCCTCAAACTCTGCAGGTACATCAGGTTATGCAGCAGCAGCAGCTGGCAGAAAACCCAGTTCATCCAAATCAGCAGCAGATGATGGGATCCAAGTTATTGTATACAAGGATGACATTTTCAAAGTGCATTCTCAGGCAATTGTTTGCTGGAAAAATCCAGATTTTCGGGGAAAAGATCAAGTTATAGCTCAAATGATTTTTAACAAATCGGGAGAAAAATACAAGAAACATTTAAATGAAATTAAAAAGAAATACCATCATTCTGTCCCCAGTGGCTTGGTGTTTGCAGCTCATTGTGAAAATATAAAACAGAGTCTGGTCATCCATGGGATCATTCACCGCATTGGTTCCAGTATGACTGATTTGCAACAAATGATTCCAAAAATTATTGCTGAAGTTCACCAAAAGAGTCTGTCATCAGTTGTTATTCCAGTGTTCAAAGGCTTATCAGGTTTGTTCCCAATGTGGGTGTTTTTTTACTGCATTAATATAATTTTACTAGTAGTTGCTTCAAGAATTAAGAAACTTATTACACAATTCCATAGACCAGTAAAGGCTGAATATATTCTTCTCGTTAAGGAGAAGAATAGAAATCCTTAACACTACCATAATAATTGGTTCTCACAACCCAAGAAATTATTTTTTATAGTAACAACTTTTTAAAATAAAAATTAATGGTCCCAAATGTCTTGCTTATATAGAGTTAGTTTGTCCAAGAATAAATTGACAGCACATAAGTACATATTTAGTGTTGCTACATGTGTTTTGCCATCATTTCTGGAGAAACTGTTGAACTTTGCTGAATTGCTTATTGATTATTTTATAATGGTATGATTAATCAACACCTTTGTGAGAAATAACAAAGAGGTTTATAGCAATATAAATTAATTATTTGTTTTGTTGCAGATGGTGTTAAAGTTTTCACTGAAACTCTTTGCACAGCTGTTAAAGATTTTTCAAGGAAGAACCCCCACTCTACTCTGAAGCAAATACATGTTGTTGACCACGACCAAAAAACTGTTGATGTTGTCAGTGGAATTGTTCAGAATAGTGGAATCAATAATGAAACATTAAGTAAAAGAACTCACACTTTGCAAGATTCACTGTCACAAAGCTCATCAAGTCTATATCATTCAGCTGATGGTGCAGCTGATGATGATAACTGTGTCATCTGCATGGATACTATGACAAATCCAGTGAGGCTGAACAAGTGTGGCCACACTTTTTGTAAAGATTGTATAGATTCTCAGTTCCAGATCAACAAGCCTGTTTGTCCTAATTGTGGAGAGGTGTATGGTATGCTCACCGGTAATATGCCAACAGGTGGAACAATGTTTGTTTCTCGTAGTTACATCGATCTTCCTGGATATGAACATTATGGACATTACTGCATCTCTTACTCATTTCCAGGGGGAAAACAAACAGTGAGTATTTTTGTTTCAGTGTAATTATGTTATCAACCTTAAATATTAAAAAGAGAGAAAACAATAAATTGGAATTGAATTTTTTAATATGAGCTAGTCAAGTATTTGTACATTTATTTGGTTGCATGCTGGTATAACCATGGGGAGTTATATGGTGTACGTATTAATAACATGCTACAGGTGGAACAATAAATGTTTATTACAGTAATTTCCATTTCTTTTCAATATTACTTATCCTCAAACAAGTGCAAGTAGACTGGTCCGAACATCCCAACAGTGAATGGGATGGTCTAAATTTTCTACTGCATGCTCCCTTGTAGTTCCGGTCATGTGACTATATAGCTTCCTTCTTTTTCTCTTTGCCGACTGGTCTGAAGGTACTTTTTGGGGCTCTGTTGTTTTGGAGTCAACTTTGGGTTTTTTGTTTGATAACTATTCGTGTGTTTGACGGATTTGTTTCTGTCATTGTTGTTATCTTTCTTTTTGTATTATTTTGGTGTAAACACGTGTTTTCAAGTGTGTCTTTCTACCAAGATTGTTCAACACTCTTGTATCTGTTGTCTTTGTTGTTATGTTTCTCGTTGTATTATTTTGGCGTAAACACTTTGTTTTCAGTATGCCTTCTACCAAAATTGTTGTTTGCCGATTAACGTTGAGTGGTCGCCATTTGCAACCCTTTTACTGGTGTGCAAGCGTTTCTGGACACCGAACATCGACCTGTTCGCCACAAAGTTCAACCATCAATTTCAGGTATATGTGTCGCCAGTTCCAGATCCATCGGCCTAGATGCTCTCACCATCAGCTGGGATCAGATGGATGCATCCCACATCTTGTCTCTACCATCCGCAACCATACTCATGTCGGCTACACGCGTGGACCTTTATGCCATAGGGCTGAAGAAGGGTTTTTCTTCCAAGTCTACTGCAGCGATTCTGATGTACCTCCGTACGTCTCTGAAGCTCAAGAGCTCAACGATTGCGGGTTATGTCTTGGTCTTTGCTACTGTCCATGATGCTGCTACTGGTATGAAGTTATCTGCAATCCCGGAGATCCATAAGATGATTAACAGGTTTAAATTAGAAGATCCAAGTCCATTGCTTCATCCAATGAGGTGGGTCTTGAATCTGGTTTTGAGGTCCTTAACTGTGGCACTCTATAAGCCGATGATAACGTCCTCCTTGAAAGCTGTTACTTGGAAGACTTGTCTTCTTGTTGGTGTTCACAACAGCTGCTCATGTTTCTGAACTACATGTCTTGGATGTGAACCTGGCTCAGTTTCACGGTGAATACAAATCGGTTACCTTGGGGTTCCTCATGAACTTTGTGGCGAAGAATTAGCTTCCTGATCAAGTGCCGCAAACGTATGTGGTACAAGAGTTATCGTCTATCCTGGGTCTGGCCAATACTGAAGACTTGGCTTTGTGTCCTGTTCGAGCTCTGAACCACTCGTTTCGCCAATGCTGTTCGAGGTTCCTTTCTTTTTCATCAGGCTCCTTGGATTAGATCTACGATTCTGTCGGCGTACCAGATGGCACGTTTCCCTGCTCATTCTGCATCAAACCCACATGAACTGTGTGCACTAGCCGCCACCATGTCCTTGCCACTGTAACACTCCTATCCAGCACATATACTCACTGGCTGTTTCTGAGCGACAGACTCCATCTTTGCCAACTCTTTACCTGAGGGATATCTCCACTGAGGATGTCAAGGGCTTCCATCATCTGGGTCCTGTGGTGGTTGTGCAGACATTGGTCAACACTAGCCATCCTCGTCATTATTGACAGCTGAGGACTGCTGAGACATTTGTTCTTTTGCACCTTTCACATACTGGTGCTGGAACATTTGTGGGCTAACAGATGATTTATACTGTTTGGTTCGCATAAATTGATTCTCCCACCCCATGTCCCCAGAAACAGTAAACCCTTGATTAGTGAAACTTGAATGTTCATCTCTTAATGCATTTTAAAATGTAAAGGGTGTCCATAAGCCTGCTAGGTGGGTTCAACAATTTACTCAGGTGACCGTTACACCCATGGTACTCTTTGTTTTTTAAGAACTAAATTCATCAACAATTTGTATATTACAAACTATTTCTTTTATAAAATTAATTTAAAATTTTAAATTTTATTTTATTTATTTTTAACATAACATCTATAGATATAATTAATGACTGACACAACTTAAATATATATATTTAAAGGAAATACATCCAACTCAACAACAACATGCGACATTGTAATATGTAAATAGGCATTATAGTTTGTGTTGTTTGTAAACTGAATTAGAATAAAAGATTACCATTGAAAAATGTTGATACAATTTCTTGGGGTTCCTTTTTTTTCCAGAAAGATCATTCAGATGAAGGGAAGTGGTATTCAGGTATCAAACGCACGGCATATCTACCAGACACGCCAGAAGGTCGCACTGTACTTGCCATGTTGAGAGTTGCCTGGGAACGACGACTCACATTTACTATTGGAAGATCTGTGACAACAGGTCAAGAAGGGGTCATAACTTGGAATGACATTCATCACAAAACAAATATATATGATGGTCAAAACAAGTAGGTTATAGTAAATAAGATAACATTTGTAACTGTGTCATCTCATAGAATTTGGGGACGGTTGATTTTGGATTGTTTGTCCAATTTTGCTGTCTGGGTGTTTTTTGATTTTGTACAGTGTCATATTACAAACTTGTACTGCCAGTGACATTTAATAAATAATGCCATTGACATTTTATATTACATACATGTACATGTAATGAAATATATGTTTGGCATTTCTTTAATTTGGCCATTAAATTTAGTATATTATGGGTCTAATCTATAATCCATTTTCTGGTGATAAAAGTATGCTGAATTGGTCTGTTTTCAAGGAATCAATTGTTTCAAGTAGCATTTCAGAAAAATCAAGGAATCATATCATTTCAAAATAATACTAAAATAAATACCAGAATATTGGAAAATATGTTCCCAATGCAATCACAGTACCCAAGTGTTCAAATGTCATGGAGATTGCTGTGAACTCTGTATTCAATGGGGGTTTTCATGGTATATTTTCCCCAAAACATTTCATAATGGCAGGGGTTGCCTAAATCAAAGTTACATTTGATTTGAGCACCTGAAGATAGAATTCACATGCTCGGTATATATACATGTAGATGCAACTGTTAAGGACTGATCTCAGTGGTGTGTAGTGGTTAATCCATCAGCATTATGGCTTGTATAGGTATCGGGTTCATACCCCAATACTGGTTTCCACAGTGTCTCAGTGGGCCACTATCCGTTGACTTTATCTCGCTATCCACTTAAAAATACCACTAACCCACTGTCCTGGACAGACAGCCCAGGCAGCTGAGATATGTGCTCAAGACAGTGTGCTTAAACCTTAATTGGATATAAGCATGAAAGTACACTATAAATGAAACCATTAAGAAAGCTTCTCAAACTACACCCAAGCGGAAATGTTTTTGGTTGTTATAGTAGTTATAATTGTTGCTAATGTTTTTCCATTAAAATATTTAATTTAAAAATTAAGATTTATACCGAGTATGTATTCATATCGGGGTTTTTAAGGACATAGTTGTGCATTTTATTCTTTTTAACATAACATATAGAGGATATTATATGAATGTCCATGACAGACGATGTTTATGACACGAGTGCCTAAATTATCATATTTCCCGAGCGAGAGCGAGGGAAATGCGATAACTTAGGCACGAGTGTCGTAAACATTGTCTGTCATGGACACGAATGTAATATTCTGTTTATTACCGACACGATTTCACGGAACGGCGCAACCGATTCGCAGCAAATGAGGTTACCGAGTGCCCCGTGTTTATCTTTAGTGACGCGGGAGCAATTGTATATTTTGTTAATGTTCTTGTGTCATGATATGTGCATAATTTCAGTGTGTGGCCCATTTGCACTGATTAACTTTTGTATAAATAACTAATAATGTTCAAACAAACAAAAATGCACCAGCAATTTTGCATTGACATTTTTTAAGCGCCCTGAAAACTGAAATGTCATGTACCCAGTTTCGTGTTATTTTAAGGAGATGTAAAGTGACGTCATTGGAATACTGACGTCATTCAAATTCAAAATTAGTTGGAATGTGGTGTCGACCAATCGTTAAACGACAATGCCAGGATTATGACATACGAGGGAAATCGTACGATAAATATGACCCTTGTTATGCTGTACCTCGTAGGTAATAAATATTAATATTAACACAGTGAGTTTTATAATTCAAGTTAAACATTCTTTTATCACTACCATTTCATGCAAAATTTGTATGTCAGAATAAATTATGTTTAAAATATTACAAAAACAAGATAAACATCTAATTGTCATTTTTGGAAATAATTACATAGTAACTGAAATGCAAAAAAACCTATACATGTAGATTGACTACTAGCTCATATACCATAAAAAATTGGCTTAATAGTACATGTACTTAGCTGATCATGAAAATAAAATAGACATGTCTAGATTATTGTTATGTCAGGAATATAATGGCTGTGTCAAATCTTTACATGCTTGTACCTCTGTAGCTATTGAAAACATTCATTGTAATTTAACACATCTATTACGTAAATGCATGTACACATGACCAACTAGTATGTAAATTACATTAAGATTGTTTTTCCCTCTCTTGGTAGATTTGGTTATCCAGACCCTGGCTACCTTGCACGTGTGAAGGCAGAACTGGCTGACAAGGGAATCACAGAAGAAAGTATTCAGGATCCAAAGTATAAGAAATTAACTGGCACGTTTTAGAAGAAAAATCTATTCTTAGCAGTCAGTGTGACAAATTTCAGTAATGGTGCCAAGTTATATTATTTTTAAAGACATGCTTGTTAATTTATATATGTACATATTGATTGAATTTTGCACAGTATATCACTGCAGGCAATTAATTTGTGTGGGTTTTTTATTTCACATAATAACTAGTTTATATCAACATACAATAAGAACATTGATGTGGTTTGTTTAAAATGTTGTTAATTAGTTTGTTTGTATTGGTGGTCTCTGGAGACTTCATGGAAAATCTTACATTGGTATTGTGTGCTTATACAAAATATAATGAACCTTAATGAACATTGTTGTGGTTTGTTGAAAATAATGTTGTTAACTAGTAGATGTACATTTGTATTAGTGCTTTAATTGTCTCTGCAGACTTTCATAGTTACTCATAATTGTGTTTGTGTGTGTTTACACAAAATGTAATGATCCTCAGTTTTAACAATGACTGAATTCTAGTAATAAATAGAATATTTTGTTTAATTCATATTACAATTCCCGTGCTTTTGCAGAGGAAATAATAGAATGTTAAGCTCTTGTGTTATTTATACAAGAACAATTGCAGAATAGCATTCTCTTATTACTATCAGTTCATTTTTAGTTTTGAAGTACCGACTTTATTACTTGAAGTAAATTTTGAAATCAAAGTAATTATTCATTGAAATGTATAATAGAATAAATCCACTCAGTAAATATATTTTTAAGAGACTGTAATATGCTTCTGACTGATGGAACCCTTTTAACAACTATAACTACTTATTAAGTCAACTCGTTTGGTTTGGAATATCTTGACTTTATTGTCATCTTGATGCGCCTGTAGTCGCCCAAAATAGATTTTACCTCCCAATACAGACACTGATACTTATAATATGTAATTTAGGTGTTAAAAAGGCTATGTTACTGACAGTCAAAAGCATCTTAACAATGACAGCTAGTCTGTCTATATGTATCTAGTAATCCATTAATCTCTTCAGTATTCTATTTATAACTGTGATCCATAAATCTGAGGTTATTTGTGATTTTAGTACATTTGGAATATTTTCAAATTTATGTATATTAAAACTTAAGATATATTTTTATTTCAAGCATAACATTTATAATATATGATATCCTCTCAGAAATAAGAGCAATTCTTTTTCAACAGTTTTTCCTCCAACAGAATATAAAGATTAGTGTAAGCATACCTGTTGAATCAATTGCCTGAAAGTAATTTGTGTAGATAAACATTGTAAACTGGGGCGTGTCCGAGTGTGTATATATTGTAAATCGTGGGGGGGGGGGGGGGGGGGATGTGTGTGTATTAATTTTCATGCAAATATCAGTTGTTGTTTTCAAAAATTACATGTTGCAAGCATGTGCTAAGCTAGATGCATATTTGTGAGAGAGAAAAACATATTGTAATATGAATATGACTTGCAGCAGTGATCACATGATGGTTTGCTGACAAATACACATAGTGATCACCTCATAGTAGCATTGGCGAAATAGTTTTAAGGTATCAGAATGTAGTGTCCTTGGGACATGACAGTAATTGATGGACACAATCAACCAATAGACTTAAACTGCTTTATATAGATGTACGAGTCTGATCACAATAATTGGTTTTGTCATTCACATTTGTTGATTTGTTTTTAAATTAAAAAACATTTAATCTTAAAAATACATTCATATTAATAGTAGTAGTAGTAATACTTGTCATAATAAAGTTGTATATTATTTAATTTCAGGAGATGTGTGCTTAATCTTGTATATACTTACCGTAGTGACAGGTTTGGTGTACATTTACATGTAGGTTTCAGTTAGTAATATTGTAATACTGGACCATATGTTGTGTTTTTTGTGGGGGTTTTATGTGGCTATAAACATGAAATGATCTTGCTTAGATAATTAGTCATGTATATAAAACAAATATTCTGCTAATGGTGATGGATAGAATGTGTGACTTCAGATGTTTCAACTTTATCAGTGAGATATATGTAACATCAAATAATCTGAATTTCATATTATATAGGTTCGTCACTATAAAATGGCAGCCTTATTTTTATTTTAAAACTGAGTGGAAAGGTTGAAACATTATGAGTTATTAAGGCTCTGGCATGTTAATATATAATTGTGTATGATATGTGGTAGTTTGAAATAACATACACAATATATAATACTTTTTTTTTTGTTTCTCTCTAATGTATGTTTTATAAAGTATTCATTGATAATGGCATGTTTGCACTAAATTATTTTAATTTATCAAATCTAGACAAATTATTATTGACAAATTTATGTTTTACACATAGGCATTTTCCCACTAGAGTGATGTTTTATATTTTCTAATAACTTTAATACATGTTATTGCATGATGCTTTCATTATATGCATTTGGGAAAATGAACAGTTAATAAATGCATGAAGTTTAATTGTTTGTAACTCATAGATTAGTGTTTTAGCTAATATTTGTATGTTTAATATAATATTATTATCCCGTTTATATGCTGTGCATATTTATAATATTAACATGTTTGAGAATACTAGTTGATTTTAAAGATCACATGCAAAGTTTTGTATAATTTTCTCTTAGAATACACACCACCTTTTTCAGAAAACATTTCATATTGGTATATACAAACATGAATAATATATTTTTTATCAGTTTTAAGCAACAAAAATTACATTTTGTTTGGTAGCTTTAGATTTTAAATGTTATTTACTTGATCAAATATATTCTTTGATCTGTTATCCCCTCCCTTAAAAAAAAAAAAAAGTTAATCTTGTCTAAGCATTTTGTTTACAAGTTCTATTTTACGAATGCTAAACTTTTATTAAAGTGCCCTTTTCAGGTGCCATTTTGTACTGAAATATTTCCTGGGTCTGCTCCTGATATCTTAATACAATTTTGTTTGCAGTCAGTAATTTTATTATATAGTCCAATAACTTTTTATTGTGGAAGGAGTATATTTTTAAGTATGGAAACTATAGTTGATGTTTATAGTTTATTTGTTCTTGGTAAACTGTTGAGATACTTCAAAACAATTTTTTTTTTAAAGAGAAAAAGAGCAAGTCTTTGCATAAGAGTTTTAAGTATTCAGTGATGCCTTCTTAATAACTTTTATTAGTGGACATTTTTTGGACAGGTGCAAAGTAGCTTTGTT
>JAECMU010114932.1:23015-35193 GCA_016106625.1 Dracogyra subfuscus
AAAAAAAAAAAAAAACCCACACACAACCAGAAGCAATATTGCAAATGCCAACTTTTGTTAATAAATAAAGTTTCATAATGTATAACAGAGAAATTGTTGTAATGTATTGTTTACACAATAGTTATGTTAATGTGTTAGCTATTTAATGCCTATATAATGCTTTGCATGTTTTTCTGCTCTATATTATTGTTGGGAATTTGAGTGGTTAAAACTATGTATAGATACCTTCTTTTTTGTGTGTATATATATATATAATGAAGAGTTCTGGTGCAAAACCCAATATATCCATTTTTAATTTTCAGTAAAATTTGTTTTTTTAATTGGCGTGTATCACGTTTTGATAAAAAACATTAAAAAAACAGGATTTACCCAATACAATTTTATAAGGATCAATCACGTTTTGCAGCAAATCAGAGGGCCTACGATTAGCCCTTACTAACATACAATAATGGCTTTAACTAAAAACTAGAAAGAAAATGGTTTATATCGCGTTTTGCACCTGAACTCTTAAAATGCACCATGTTTACCCTTAATACTGACATGATTTCGTTATGTGCACATGAAAACAGACTCATCTCCCGAAATGTTTACATATACATGTATTTCAACATCTTAACTTTTTGGGATAATTATAGTTTACATAATTGAACATCACATTACTAGAAATAGTTCGCAAATAAGTTGTAAGTTGTAATCGATTGTTCAAATATCACTACATTTATGAAGTTTGGTTTATGTACAGGACATTCTTCTGACCCCCCAAAAATTGACTTCGGTGTTTGATATATTTAAAGGTTTCTCATTTATGTTCTTGCTATTAGATAATTAACAACCTTATGTACATTTATTTATTTATGTATAGACAGCTAATTTATTTATGCAGTGATGAATAACTAAGAATTACATGTATGTGTAAATACCAGATAAATTTCAGCATCAGTGCTAGATTGATTTAGTAAACTCCAGTAAAGTCTGGGAGTGGCAGTCCTCTTGGGTGCAAGAGGGATGAAATCTCCAGTAAAGGATCTCCTTGAGAATGGCTTTCCTCCTATAGACGAGACACTGGATAGATCATTAGGAAACCAATCACTAATTTGCCAATTGCCCATTCGACTTGTGCAGAGATACGGTCCTGACCATGCATGCATTACAGTTTTGTTGTTCAGGTTGGCTGTTTGAAGTGGTTTTTATTTTATATACTCTTGATCATGCACATGATTATTAGAACTTCATTATCATACTACATGTACATGTACTCAGATTGTTACTTCAACATTTGTGTAGGATTTATGTATTTATTTAGTCACACTGTTAGCTTATATAATTGTTAGCAACACAATGTTTACCACCTGTTAGATATTTGATGTGGTGGTTTATTTCCCTTACTTTTAATTAGTTAAATCACTTTATTATCATACTGTCTACCAGTAGATTGTAAATTGAAGTTTTGTGTAAGAAATTATTTGTTATTTTAGTCTAAATTGTTAGCTTTAAATAATTATTAACAGGTACATGTACATACCGAACTAAAATACTGATATCAAATATGTATACATACATATATATCATGGGTCACTCTACAAACTGATAGATATTTCAGAAATTTGAAATTTTTATTTGAAATTTTTCTTATTTAAATTGAAAATTTGAAAGTCATCTTCTCCTGGAGTTTTGATATAATAGTTCTGAAACAGAAATGAACACATTTCTAAATTAATTAATTTCCCTTCAGTTAAAAAAACACTTTAAAATACAACCCCAGCATTAAACAAAATTAAGTCTGTCTGTCTGTTTTTGGGGGTGGGTTTTTTTGGGTTTTTTTAATATATTTTTTATTCAATAATTCTGAAGTGTAGAACCGCGATTATATGTAGCAAAAGTCATCTAATGGAACATTTCTAAAATATAATAATAGTAATCAATATGAAGTGAATAAAATTTCTATTTTCTGGACTTCACATTTATTAGTTCTGAAAAATATTATTACAATCAGAACAAGTGTACAAATTTTACAGATCTCAAAATATGTCTCATACAGTCTTAATTTAATTATTATAAACTTGACAAAATCAACGGTGATAAAAATTAATACATTTTTAGCTGTTTGTGTTAAAATTAAATAGCAGTCAGTCGTGTAAATTTCATAGGAGACTGATGATATCTGTAATAAATGTACAAGTTTATTAAAGGGACATACCCTAGTTTTTTAAACACTAAGGCATATATTTTACTACTATTAGAGCCATTTTTGATAACTGAAATCATAATTTACTTAGATTATCCATTTACACACATTCGAAGTTTTTTTGGTCATCCTGGTGGCTTTAATATCACAAAATGCATTTCTCATATTTAAAAAAATGCATTATGTCTGAGAAGCAACAGTTATGGAGTCTAGTTTTAGTCTGTTTTAGAGGGTATTTCACCATTTCAAAGTCTATTTGTAACTTTATCCAAATGTGTTACAGGTTTGTAGATTAACAAAACTTAGTGTTAATTTCACGGGTTAAAACTAGGGTCTGTCCCTTTAAAACTGTTCTGTTTGTATTCTGCTGTTTGTATTCTGCATTAGTAAAGGATATTATGAAATGGGGAATTAAAAAAGTCCTATCATGTCATAAAACATTTCGTTGGTGCAGAAGAAGCAATTTTTCTTTAAAAGTTATTCTAGTTTATTCTATAACATTTCTAAACACATGTATAATTATTTTTCTTAAACTTACAAAAATGAATACATGGCATAATGCTTTTAAATTTGATTATATCCTTGTTGAATTTTGTTATATGTATTGTGTATTTTGATTCAATGAATAAAGATCACCAAATATAGATCACCAAGAAGTTAGGATGAATTTCTATTAACCATGTGTTTAAAACCTAAATACCTGTTTGGGTTGATAATCATGTGGTTTTTATCTGTAACACTGAGTTGTTTGTACCTTATAAAGGTAAAGTTAATGATATGCAATAAATCTAAATAAAAATACATTTCATAAATAGAAAGTACAAATATTTCTTTGCTGTTACATTTATTATATTTACATAATAAAATGCAATGACAGAATGGCATCATGTCATATGCCCTATGGTAATATTGTACATATGTGTATATGTAGATATATTTACAAATAAGTTTACACATAAATAATAGTTTCTAGTGGCAGGTGCAGGCAGGAACGTAAGAAGCTTTAAATCCAGGTTGGACCTTAAAATTCTGCAGATGCAGTCATTATCTTGGGAAGGTTTAGATCTGGCAGGAGCTTAGATTGATTGATTTCATTTCAACTTATGTTCATGCTTATATCCAATTAAGCTTCAAGCACGCTGTCCTGGGCACACACCTCAGCTATCTGGGTTGTCTGTCCAGGACAGTGGGTTAGTTGTTAGCTGGTTAGTGGTTAATGAGAGAGAAGAGGGTGTAGTGGCCTTACACCTACTCATTGAGCCCTTAAGAACTCACTCTGGGTTAGAGCCGGTACTGGGTTGCGAACCCTGTACCTATCATCCTGTAGTCCGATGGTTTAACCACTGCACCACTGAGGCTGGTGGGAGCTTAGAAAGCTGACGATCTATGAAGAAGCTTATTAAGCTGAATATCCAATCAGGAGCTAGGTAGCTAGCAGATTCAGATAGAAGCTTATTAAGCTGAATATCCAATCAGGAGCTAGGTAGCTAGCAGATTCAGATAGAAGCTCAGAAAGCTGAAGATTCAGGCAGAAGGTTAGGAAGCTGACAATTCAAGGAGGAGATTTATGTAGAATTGTGCAGAAAATTAGGAAGCTGTAATCTCAGCTGTAGTTTAGGATGTTGTAAATCCAGGCAGAAGTTTTAACAATCTTGTCTCTGGCCCCCCATTACAGTTAGATTTATCATAATAATTGAAATAGATGTGTGGTAAAAATATACCTGGCAGTAGGCCTACTTTTTATTGTGTATAATATATTTGTTAAATTTGTTGAATTTAATTATACCAGAACATCTTACCATGGAATATAGCTGATACGATTGAGATTAAAATATGTTCATATGTTGTCCACTGGCATTAGATATAATAACAAAATTAATAAGATTTAATTATAAACACCCTTGTCATATGTTGGCATCATTTGCATTAATTTGAAACCAGAATTGAATTGTGCATAAAGTTATATAAATAAATCACTATGAATTATTGGGGTTTTTTTAAATAATGTTTTAAAATGTATATTCACCTAATGACCTCGTTAATGGTTTGGGGGGTGGGGGGGGGGGGACTATAGGTTTCATCTAAATCATTCTGTCTCTTTTTCTTTCTGTCTGTCTGTCCCACGTATATAATTACGGGCATTTTTTCACAATTGTCTCAACATATTCAGATGAACTTTTGTATGTACATGTAGCTTTATCATGTACTGCTACATGTACAGATCATGTTTATCTCTTATGGTGATTTACCCATTTTTCACAGTTATGGCCCATGTAGTTACGAAATGCAAAAGTGTTTTGGATCTGGTAGGGGACATTTATTGCTTTAGCAGTAGTATTATAAATTAAAAATAAATAAAAATGTGTATGCTAATACTGACATATTAAATACTAGTTTGTTCTAAACATAATGAAGACAAACATTAAATCTTATATATTCACTAATGCATGGTTTTTTTTTCATTTATCTGTGTCTTTGAAATGTTTCTTTTTGTTGAGTATACTAGTTTTGTACATGCATCAAAATATGTTGAGAGTAGTATTTTGGATTAACTAGCTTTTGACCATTGCACACTGGTGTCTAATGTGGTTATTTCAACATCATGTTAAGAGAAAGAGTAAACCTGCTGCTACCACATACATGTATACTATTCCTAAGCAATTAAAGATTAAATAAATCATAAAGATTAGTACAATGTAGTCGTCATTCCCACGTTTATAATTTAACATCTTTTTTCTCAATGATAATCTGTATAATTACATGTAGTTCAGTGTCCTAACAGGAATATATCTAAGAACACAAAATATTTTAGATTACGTGAAATTTATGTTAATGATAATTGAGCACATACATGTAGCTCCTTCAGTTTTGTCTGTAATTTGAATTTAAGCTTTTTAACTGAAAGATTTTTCTTTTGCTGATATTTGTTTTAATGTCAGAGACTCGATATTGGATATCATTCCTTGTAAACACCACCATTGTAGGGACTTTAATGGGAACTTTCAAAAGTCCATTTTTGTGGTTTACCTGTTCATGGGTTACCACAAACTATCCTTATTTTGATGCCTGTTCAAGCTGTTGTATCCATGCATGAGATGTTTTGGTACAGTCAAACATTAACAAATATTTTAAACTAGAAATGCTACAATATATGGCAATAAATGGAATTAAAGTTTGCTTCTGTTGTCCGTTGTCTTTTTAGTTTGTTTGTCTTCTTATTTGTTTAGTTTGGTTGTGGAATGTTATTTTTATTGTGTTTTTTTGGTGGGGTGGGGTAGGGAGTTTTTATGGATGAATATTTGTTATTAATTCTGTCAAGTTCGTCCCGGGAGGGTGACAGTCCTCCTACAGGCGGTACAGGAAGGCTGGAGTAGTATTGTGCCATGACCTTATCTGCCAAACATACTTGACGCATTTATTTAAAGAACCCTCCTCCTCGGTGTGAGCATTGTCAGTGTACACTGTGTGCCACATTTTGGTGGAGTGTAATCATCTGAATCCCACGAGAACTGATATAGTATTTGGCAACAAAATTGTTTTGGAATCTTAAATTACACCCAGAATTAATTTTAAAGTTTTAAAAACATTTTGATTGCCATACAAAGTTTTAAAATATACTTACCTTGAATTCTTATTGTATAGTACTTTTTCCTACAGCTCTTTACACTATGGTTTTACATAATTGTATACATATTTCCATATGCTTACCTTTTTTGACACCCAATAGCCAGCGTGTATTTTTACACTGGGGTGTCGTTAAACTTTCATTCATTCATTCATATTTGTTATTAAAGGAGGAATATTTTGTTTAAATTCTCAAACCTACAATGTCAAAGAATGCTGATAACATTTGTTTTTTGGTTTATCTGTTTTTCAATAATCGACTGCACACAAACTTATCCATCAAAGTTGTAAAACTATGTAGGAATCCTATGCCATATGATCCACACAAAATTCTGTTTTGAACAATAGTTTTTATATTATGTTTATAAGTAGTTTGACCTTTGTAGTAAATGTGAGGCAGACGTAGCTTGGTGGTAACATGTTTGCCTGATGTTGGTAGCCCTTGGGGCATTTCTCATTCCAACCAGTGCACCACAACTATACGTCAAAAGATGACCAAATATTTCACATCCAACAGTCAATAAATGTGCTTTAGTGATGTCACAACAAAACAAAACTTTTAAACTTTTTTGTAGTAAATGTATTTCAATTCCAAATCTTAAAATTATCAGAAATAAGTCGAGAACAGTCGTTAATTTTTTCATGAGTTTATCACATGTCAAGAAAGTTGACATTGGTACTTCATTCTCCACAATTTTGTTTATTTTTACAAGCACACCAGGTCATAAGTTTTATAATTAGTTGTGTGTTATTTAAATAATTAAAAACACACACATATCTGTACAGCAAGAACAGTAATATGAATGAATAAGATATGGCGCATTTCTGAAGGGATGATAATGGGAATGTATCATAACTCATAAGATACGCTAACATAATACACTATGCTTATTTCGATGCCAAATTTCAGGGGCGTAGGCTGGGGACATCCCCCGCTGAAGCAAATGATCCGCTTTCAGAACTCAAACATACAGTTTATATATACTAGTATGGAGTTTCTGGTGGTGCAAAAACAAAACGGAAAAAGTCCACTTGGTTCATATACGAAGAAACCCACCCCGGTCCAGATCACACTACGTCCCTGAATTTGTTATTTTTATTTATTTTTATAATTAAATAAACTTGATATTTCTGTCAACATACTGGTGACGTTCATAATTAGTAGAGGATATTCAAATATAACAGAGATGTATATTTCTTATTGCAATAAATAATGGTAAAACACAACCACTTGTGTGACAAGGCATTAACATTAAACTTTAAAGATTATAGCCAGGATAGTGATGTAGGTCCGGAGGAGACACAGATAGGCAACATGGGTGGTGGTTGGTCAATTTGATGTTTTCAGTAATTGCACTAGTAATGGGTAAAACACCCGTGATTCGCGAAGCACGCAAGAATTCAATGTGGCATGTTCCTGATTAAACGTACAATAACATTTTGGAGGATCCTGTCCCATTCCTATTGAAGAACGGCGCCTAATTCAGCCAAGTTAGTTGGCTGACGTTGACGTTGACGTTCTCGGAGATGTCGTCTGATAATGTTTCATGTGATCAATGGGTGAAAGATTTGGGCTTAGGGTTGGCCACAGTTGTGTAATGGTGGTCTGTAGCTGCAGATATGCAGTGACCCTCCCATGAACAATATGCAGCTAGGTTTTGGCAGTCATGGTGGTGTCACACCACACCATATGATATCGGACCCACCTCCAAATCGGTCATAACAAAACTTGACCCGAGCCCAACACAATCATGTTAGCCCAATGTTGAAATCTGGCAATAATGTGTCTTGCAGTCAAATATGTGGTAAAGTAGGGTCGACATGCGTGGGTGTTACATCTGTGCAGTCTGTTATGAATAGTCTGACCAGACACCACAATTCGCCGAGTAGTGCCGTCGCATTTTGAAAAGTTACACAATATTGTAAAGAATCCAAAGGAAGGTTATGATTTAGTGTTCTAGTAAACAAAATCAGGAAAGAATATTACCACAGTGTACACACAAACAGGTGTTTTAATTTCAAATCACACCTTTAGTACGTGCAACGTCATGTGCTTCGCGATGAAAACAATCGGTGCGTTGAATGGGAACGTTAAAGGGACATTCTTGAGTTTGCTGCACTTTTTTAGATATTATTAACGGAGACTTTTTAACAATTGTAATTGCATATTAAATATATTTTTCAGCATAAAATATTAGTAGCTGTATATTAAAGGTGTTTCTGATCGTTCAAATATTTGTAGTCTACCTGGCTAAATTTCATTTTATTTCCTAAAATATATTTTATTCATACGTACAAAATTACTTGAAGACAAACTCCAGTTTGGGTTTCTTACAAATATTAAAATGACCCCCGGCGGGGCCCGTGCTTAGTCTAGACTTTAGTAAATTCCAGACTTTAAAGCTGCTGTCTGGAATATTTTTATTATTTAAGCATTTAGAACAGTTAATCCAGTCACATTTGGTGCATATAACACGCCACACTCAGCTTTGGATTCGCTATGTTGGCGTTTCCAAGTTAAAAATAAACCCGGTATTTTGAAAGTGGGACACTTTTGTCGGGCCGACAATGGGCTAAAAATAGTACGGATCGGCTAGTGTTGCATTACAAAAACCGAGCAGTCAGTTATAGCAGACAGTCATGTCGACATTCTAAAACATAGGACCACACCACAACACACATTATGAAAAGGCGTATGAGTCCGGTGTTTAGAAGCAAAGTTTCCCGCACGTACGTAAGAACTGCAGCATGCATCAGCCGTAAATATTGTTTACTACGTCACTGTTTTCGTTGAATGAAACATTTAGTAATACAGCTTACAGCCATAACTTTCCGGGAAAAAACCTTGTTCAGTGTTTTATCAAAACTGTACAAAACATTTATCTATAATAATATATACAAATAATTTGTGAGGATCAGACTATTTAATAATATGAAAAAAGAAAGAAAGAAAAAAGAAGTATATTTAATTTAGACATGAACTTTGAACAAAGGTAGACCTACAGGTCCGTACCCTCCGAGAATCTCGTCCTTTTTTTTTAATATGTTAAGGTCAAGGTTTAATCTTTATAGTATGTTAAAAATTATTTATAAAATTTAGTGCCCCCCCCCCCTCCCCCAATGGATTTTGTTCAGGGTACGGCCCTGACGTAACAACGTTTAAAGTCCGATCTATTTGTCTCGTTAAGGCCTTTAGGGTGCACAACTTGTAGGGACGAGATGGGTTGCATCCCGTCAATAAAACTCCTATATTGATAGTCAATAGATGTTGAAGGTGTAGTGCCGTGCTGAAATACAAATCTTAAGAAGCCGGATCCGTCTGAACGAGAGAGAGAATCAGACTAAGGTACTGTCCAGTCGTCATGGGTTGGTATAGTGGTGCGGACGGTCCCGACTCCTGAGGATACGAGATGATATCACAATAAAACAATCTTCCAGTGCTGCTAAGACAGGCTCAGACATGTACGTAGAGACTAAACGCGAACAACCGTGGCGTTCTGCAGGATGGCTGTCATACGAGTCACGAAAACAAAACACAACACCAAGTCTACATAGTCAGATGGAGAATGACGTGGAGGCAAGGAATATCGCTAAAAAGAATCCAACCTGGTGGTGCAGACTGTCAAAACGAGAAGCATTCTAGTGTTCAATCAGTTACAATGGCCGCATACATCCCAATAGAAAAGTTCACTTCGCTGACAAAAACAACGAAGTGAAGGATCCCCAAGTCGAGCCGCGAAACAAACACGTCTTACCGCGTTGAACTCCAGACTGGGAATCTTACGATAAGAAACCCGACAGCACCCACATTCAGCTAAGCTTCGGCAAACTCCGGACAACAGAATTCTAAGTTAGCCTAGCTATATCGTGACGTTGCGTCACATGATCGCCCACTCAGCTATTCCGTCTGTAAACAAAAAGTGCCGACAATCACAAAAAAAGATAAGAGTTTGTTTCGTGTAACGATACCACTAGAGCACTTTGATCCATTAATAATCTACTAATTGGATGTCAAATATTTGGTAATTTTATCATAGTGTTCGAGAGGAAACCCGCTAAATTTTTTCATTAGTAGCAAGTGATCTTTATAGGCCTATGGACCATCCCAGACAGAATAGCACATACTACGGCCTTTGATATATCAGTCGTGGTGCACTGGGTGAAGCGAGAAATAGCGCAATGGCCCCACCGACAGGGATCGATTCCAGACCGACAACGCACCAAGTGAGCGCTTTACCACTGGGCTGTGGACAATCACCAAAGCGACAGAGAGTGGTACACACACACACGCACACACACACACACACACACACACACACACACACTGAGCGGTTGATCATGTGACGCAACGTCACGATATAGGTCGGCGAACTAAGAATTCTGCTATCCGGAGTTTACCGAAGCTTAGCTGAATGTGAATGCTGTCGGGTTTCTTTCTGTAGTGATTTGGTACAGTCAAACATTAACAAATATATTAAACTGTAAATGCTACAGTATATGATAATAAATGGATTTAAAGTTGGTTGTCTGTTGTCTTATGCTTGGTTTGGTTGTGAAATATTATTCGTATTTAGTTTTTTGATGACGGGTGGGGTGTTAGTATGGATGGACATTTGTTATTAAAGAAGAACCATACGGTCTTTAAATCCCCAAATCTACATGTGTAAAATGGCTTATATTGCTGATCATATTTGTCAGTGGTTTGGCCGTTTTTTTCAGTAATCGGTTACACACAACCTCATCCATGCATGAAGCAAGTTGTAAAACTACACAGGAATCACATGCTCTTTGATCTACACAATTTCAGGGCGGGATGTAGCCAATGGTAAAACGTTTGCTTGATGCGCCGTCAGTCTAGGATCGATCCCCATCGGTGGGCCCATTGGGTTATTTTTCATTCCAGCTAGTGCATCATGACTGGTATATCAAAGGCTGTGGTATGTGCTATCCTGCCTGTCGGTTTATGCATATAAAGAAAATCCCTTGCTACTAATGGAAAAATGTAGCCGGTTTTCTCTCTAAGACTAAATGCTAAAATAACCAAATGTTTGACATCCAACAGACAATAATTAATAACTTAATGTGCTCTACCGGTGTCATAAAACAAAAGAAACTTTCTACACAATTTCAGTTTGGAACAATAGGTCATGTATACATGTAATGAAGATTACAACTATTTTTACTTCTATTATATTATTAAATAAAATCGATATTTCTGTGGTCAACATACTATAGTGGCATTTTTTTTAATGTCTGGCCATGTTGTGGGTAAAAAAACCCACCAAATACATTTCATCAAGATCACATACTATTATATGTACTCGGATTTAAAACAAATCATTTAAAAGACATATTTTTTCCAGTTATGACCACTATATTGATTAGAGAGCCGTGATCAATACATTCATCTGATAGTTAATACTTCCAAGCAAATCTATGAAAATATGACCAGTATACTCGCATGTGAAGAACCTATGCTAATGTTAAGGTGAAATATTGGGAGTGGGCAAGCAGTGGCGTAGCGTGGGTTGGCACTGGGGGCAAGTAGCTATTGGCATTTAAAACTTAATTACGGTCTAGGATCTATCCCCGTCAGCTAACCACTGGTTTTTTTCCGACATAACCATATGTCCGACGCCGATATAACCGTAATTATAATGTGTTGAGTGCGTCGTTAAACAAAGCCAACAAAAAAATAAAAATATAAAAATAAATAAATAAATTTAAAACTGAATTAATTCAACATGTTTAATTAAAATATATTTGCTTTCTGCTCAACATTAAAGTGTAACGTTTAGATCCGTTTCTCACAAACTGTAAGACAGGAGTGTACCTCCCTCGGGTATAACAAGGGTGCTTTTGGCTTCATTGTCATTCGTTCACCGAAAAGTCTACAGATCTACGTTCATGTTGAAATAAAATTTATCAAATTTAAAATTCAAGACTTCACCAAAAATAAACTGAGAAAGAAAGCGATTATATTTGAAGACTGTGAAAAACACCAACAAAAAGTAAGTTCGTTTCTCAAATATATTGTATTAAATTATTTTATGTTTTTAAAAGAATTGTTTTCACTGGCCAACATCTTATTTGGTTCATTACACTTCGCTATTTTAACACAACTACAAAATCTTTTTATCATACCGACATTCAAAAGTCTGTTTCTAAGTGTTTTATATCCACTTAAGGTTCAGTATGCAACACTCATGTTTACAGACTCCGTCTTCAAAGGACGAGTCACAAAGTCCTATTATATACCGAGGGGGACGAAAGTTTGGTACTTTCTTAGGTCTGGACTGGGTAGACATGTTTACGTGTTTCCATCGCCCCCGGTGTTCAAGCACAACCTTTTATGTTCTCAGGAGCATT
>JAECMU010114942.1:0-11419 GCA_016106625.1 Dracogyra subfuscus
AAATAGACATGCCAACAGTGTGACAAAATACTGACACTTGAATAACTGACAAACCTCTGAACACTCTAGTTTAAAATTAACCTCACTGTAATCAGCGGGCAACATAGCCCAGTGGTACAGTGCCTGCCTGATGCGCGGTCTGTCTAGGATCGATCCCCGTCAGCTAACCACTGGGTTTTTTCTTGACATTACCATATGTCCGACGCCGATATAACCGTAGTTAAAATGTGTTGAGTGCGTCGTTAAACAAAACAAAACAAACTGTAATCTTTCAGGTGCTCGACTGTTAAAAGAAAGGAATGTTTGTGTAACGACACCTCAGCACATTTTAAAACTATCATTATTAGGGACATCTGTACAGGCTAGACCGGCCTCGGTTGCGTCGTGGTTAGGCCATCAGTCAATTGGCTGGTAGGTACTGGGTTCGGATTCCAGTCGAGGCATGGGATTTTTAATCCAGATAACCGACTCCAAACCCTGAGTGAGTGATCCACTTACACCGACCAGTGATCCATGGTTTGTGCTATCCTGCCTGTGGGAAGTGCAAATAAAAGATCCCTTGCTGCCAATCAGAAAGAGTAGCCCATGAAGTGGCAACAGCGGGTTTCCTCTCAATATCTGTGTGGTCCTTAACCATATGTCTGACGCCATACAACCATAAATAAAATGTGTTGAGTGCATCGTTAAATAAAACATTTCTTTCTTTCTGTACAGGCTAGTTTAAAATTAACAGCACTAATCCTTCAGGTGCTTGACTGTTAAAGGAAAGGAATGTTTGTGTAATGACACCTCAGGACATTTTTAAACTACCATTATTACTCTCGAGGGCCAAATAAACATACACCTACGTTTATTAAATTTGCGAAAAAAAATTGGTGTCTATGCTTATTTAGCACCCTACGTTTAATTACATCTGAAAAAAATATAATCCCCTACGTTAATTCGCACCCAACACTTACCAAATTAGAAATTAGTCGGAAACATCTTAGAATGCAGCAAACTCAGGAATGTCCCTTTAATGAATTGTGTGACAGTAATACAGTTGTAACAGTTAGATAATAGAAACATTTATAGTGCGTCCAACGGGTACATACGCATACTTTCAAGGTCTTACTACTATTGTATTCTGTTTTCATTACTAGTCAATTTTTACAGTTTAGCTAAATCTCCAGACCCTATGCTAATTCCGCACTCTACTCTTATTGGGGGTTTAAAAAAATTTCCACACCTATGCTAATTCCGCACCCAACTTTTAATGGATTTAAAAAAAAATTCCAGACCCTCTGCTTATTCAGCCCCTATATTTATTAGGTACTCGAGAGTAGGGACATCTGTACACACCAGCTTAAAATGAATCTCATTTTAATCTTTCAGGTGGTTGACTGTTAAAAGAAAGGAATGTTTGTGTAATGACACCTCAGCACATTTTTACTAGTTAGGTGTCTAACATGGTTATTTTAACATATTGTCAAAACAGAAAAAATATCTGTTGCTATCATATTACCTACTAAAAGGTTTTGTTTTGTCTAATAAAACCACCAGAGTAAATCAATTTAACAATCATCGGCTATTGGATGTCAAACATTTCATAATTCTGACACATACATTTAAGAAGAAACCCACAACATCAAAAGGAAGAAATTTGTCTTATACATGTATGTATATAGAATATTAGTTTACTACATTTTGATATTGTGGTTATCTAAACGTCACCAAATAACCACGATATCAAAACACAGTAACCTGATATTTGTTTTTAATTACCTTTAAGTTATATTTTTGTAATATGTTTCAGTCAATTAGTTTTATTATGCATTTTCAAATTTTAAATGAAATATTTTGATTATATTTCAAATTCTGTTGTGTCTCATTACAACTTTTGTACCTTTTTCTGTGAAAATAAACTCAAGGATATCTGCCATCACCAGTCTACTCCTACCGAATATTTAGAGAAACAAGGGAAGACCTCATTCTTCAAGGGGATATCTGCCATCACCAGTCTACTCCTACTGAATATTTAGAGAAACAAGGGAAGACCTCATTCTTCAAGGGGATATCTGCTATCAACAGTCTACTCCAGGGTCAATATTTTGAAATTTAAGGAAACCAGAAGTCTGTTCATGTGTTTTTTACCTAGGTAACCAATTGTTCGGTTACTTGAATTATATTTACGTTGATATAACACATTGTTTTAACTTTGTTTCAGCTAAAAAACTAATACAAAAGAAAACACCAATTTTTTTTTGTTGTCTTTAATGGTTGCTAAAGTTAACAATATTATAAAAGAAATGAATATCAACCCCAGTACTAAAACAAAATACAGGGGCATAGGAGGGATTCCTTTTTGCATTTTGTGGTGACTAGCTACTTTCACTTTATCGATGGTACTTCTATACTACAGTGTCAGTGACGTTTGAAATGGGATTTTTTCTTTTTAAAGCTCATTATGCGATGTTAATATTTTTAAATTTTGTTTTGACACTTTTGGATTCATGCTTACGTTTAACCTGTAAAATTATAGGCAATCCAATATTATGCCTACATATATTCCTTTAGAGATAAAATAGCAGCAGATAATTGAACCATCCCCAGTGGTCTGAGCACATTTCTTTAAAACGTTTGGTTTGACTCTATACTGAACATTTACTTTATACTGGTTGCAAATTACAACCATTGAAATATAACATTGTTTACTGATTTGCTGTAGTAGTATTAAACGTCCTGTAATCGTGAAGTTTGCCAGTTTTAATTTCAGAACGTTTACAGGTCATGGCGCAACCAGTTTGCGGTTCACCTAAATTTAATTTTGTGTAACCGACACACGAACATAACGTCAGTTTGCGTGAAATATTGTGTCCTGCTACTCCTACAGGGTTCGAACTTAATGGTTGCCCGATCGTCCCTGGCAACTAAAAACCCACAGTAAGGTTGCTCGCCTGGCGACCGATTTTTAAAATCAAAATTTAAATTAATTATTAATAAATAAATAAAAGTATTATTCGGGAAAGTGTTGTCACCAATTGCCCGGATGTCATCTAAAAAAAAAAGGTTAAGCGCAGACACTGCTGCTACCAAATATTTAGAGAAACGAGTGCAGATCTCATCCTTCAATGGGATCTATAACTCCTGCTCCACATCATCCCTCGAGTCTACTTCAAAGGGGAGTAATTTTTATCTCCCTTTAGCATGTGAATTTTAGTGGTATCAATCGGGAAACATGTTGTTTTCAAAAACTTGATTAACAATTTCTAGTCAATGAAAAACATGCAGCAATTGCTGTTTTTAAATTGCATAGCGATCTCTGAAACTTAAACTGAGATGTGATACGAACAAAATTTACGTTTCTCCCAATAATCTATAATCTAACTTACGGGAGCAATTAATCACTTCTCTTAATTGTTTTCACTTCAAGGTCTGCTAGGGTTTTTTAAATGCACGTTCCCGATAAGTAGGACAATACATACCAAAGCCTTTGATATACTAGTTACAGAGCACTGACTGGGTCAGAGGCATTTTTTAAAATTAGCAGGACAATACATACCAAAGCATTTGATATACTATACTAGTTACGAAACACCGACTGGGTCAGAATTGTTTTTTAATTATCTTTCCCCATAAGCAGGACAATACATACCAAAGCCTTTGATATACTAGTTATGGAGCACTGACTGGGTCAATGTTTTTTAAACTTTCTACATAAGCAGGACAATACATACCAAAGCCTTTGATATACTAGTTATGGAGCACTGACTGGGTCAATGTTTTTTAAACTTTCTACATAAGCAGGACAATACATACCAAAGCTTTTGATATACTAGTTACGGAACACTGGAAAGGGTCAGAAAAACCTGTATTCCATCACATGTGATTAGTTCAGTTCAGGTAATTTCTGAGCTATGTGCATACTGTGTCCCGCTTCAACTTTAATAATTAATGTGTTAATTACTGTTAATGTGGTAGCACTGTAATATGATGACATAACTCGCTTTCATCTTGTGGTGGTAGTGAATAAATATTTAAACAATTATTAATATTCATAACAGTGGGATTCTAAATACACTGAGGGCTTTGGGAGGGGGGGGGGGGGGGGGGGGATCCTGTAAAAACAAATTGGGTGTGTGTGTGTGAAGGATGAAAGCAGTGATGTCATACAGTTATATTTTAAAAACAAGTTAGTTTTGTTTTGAGCGACCACTAGAATACACTAATCATTGGTTAATGGATATCAATCATTTGGTAATTCAGACAAAGTCCCTATTACATCAATCAGCCTATTTAAATATATTTCTATTAACTAGCTATTTATAATGTGTTATTAACACTACTATCTACATGTACATATGCATATGCAGTAATATTAAATATATCACCATCTACATTATTTGAATATTTTTTATTTAATTTTTTTTGGTTTATTTAACGACGCACTCAACACATTAAATTACGGTTATATCGGTGTCGGACATATGGTTATGTCGAGAAAAAAACCCAGTGGTCAGCTGACGGGGATCGATCCTAGACCGACCGCGCATCAGGCGGGCACTGTACCACTGGGCCATGCTGCCCGCTTTATTTGAATAAGTATTACTATTACTATAATCAGCATACTACCACAATGTGTATGTACTCACAGTATTTAGCGTGTACAATCTAATTCATATTCTGTGAGGCGATGAATCAGGGCACCCCAACCCTGGCATCGTCAAAATGAACTGCGGACAATAAAAAGTCCCAGACAGGAAAGATGGAAGGAAGGAAATGTTTTATTTAATGACAAACTCCAACATGTTTTGTTTATGGTTATATGGCATCAGACATATGCACAACAATCAGGTAGATATTGAGGAAGGAAACCCACTGCTGTAGCTTCATGGGCTACTCTTTTATTAGCAGCAAGAGATCTTTTATATGCACCATCCATAGACAGCATAGCACATCACAGATTTCATGTACCAGTCTTGGTGCCCCATGCAGAGATGAAACCCACTACATTTTAACATTAGTAGAAAAGAACCTTTTATCCTGCAATCACTGTATTCATTGTCAATATATGATGACTAGATAAATTTCTATATTTTTGGTCAGCGACCAAAAATATAGGTCATGTGACTAAATTTTCAAAAAACATACTCTATAAATCATTGTAAGCCTAGTTTTACATGTAAACGTAAATCTACGACTGAAAAGCTATTCACAAAACAACGAAAACTTAAGTTACATGTAAAGTTGGACATAAATATAAGAGTGCCCCAGGTTACAACTAACGCAGCACGTAAGTCGTGTACATATCATAAATCTATTGTTTACGGAAACTGGTAGCATTTCCATTAATTCAAGCAGTTTGCGATGGCGAACACCCACGGATTGAACATATTTTTGATTTTCGACTCGGCCGATTTCTTTTAAGTTATTTTTTCCTTTTTAAGAAAGTTCATACCAAAACGCGGGTCCTCACCAATACCAAAATGCCATGGTTCGCGATGTTATCATTAGCAGACAAACGAACTTGCATTTTGCGCATTTGTTATTTACCCGATAGCCATCTTTTCTAACACCAGGTCGTCAATGCGAACGATGTCAACAAATTTCATTTTCTATGCACATGCGTGTATTGTGGGAACTTCTTGTGACAACTATTGAAATAAATGTATTTGTTATGAAACTAAAACAAGTTCTGTTTCCTTCTTTTGTGTTATTATTATTGTTTGTATGATATAACATGTTTTTGTAAAGTGCAATTTAAGTAAGGTATTTAAAAAAAAAAAAAATGCAGCCTTGGGCCACTCAAAAGTTGTACGGGCGAGTCAAAGTGCTGCTATGAGTGGCCCGATTGACGAGTCAGAAAAAATCCCAAGTTCGTACCCTGTAACCCACTGTCCTGGAAACCTAGATAGGTAAAGGGTTCGCAGCCCGGTATCGGCTCCCAGTCAGAGTGAGTTTTAACGGCTCAGTGGGTAGGTGTAAGACCACTACACCCTCTTCTCTCTCACTAACAATTACTGATGCCATATAACTGTAAATAAAATGTGTTAAATAAAGCATTTCCTTCACTAACATTTAAAAAAAAAATATATATATTATTAAAAATTTTTAACGACACACTCAACACATTATAATTACGGTTATATCGGTGTCGGACATAAGGTTATGTCGAGAAAAAAACCCAGTGGTTAGCTGACGGGGATCGATCCTAGACCAACCACGCATCAGGCGGGCACTGTACCATTGGGCTATGCTGTCTACTCCTTCACTAACAATTAACAACTAACACACTGTCCTTCCCTCCCCAATAATGTTTTGTAGATACATTTATTTGAATAAACACAAGTACATATATATATATATAGCACTACTGTTTAAATTCCTAATGTTTGGTAAAATGACACTAAAATTCCCAATGTCAAAGCCACGGATGTTAAGTCAAATTTTAGAAATAAACACCAGGTAAATTACTAACAGTCTGAAACACATGACACACATGTAAACTGATACATAGACAAAGATGTACTTTAACACACACTGTAGTGTCAAGGAAGTTTGTATCAGCTCAGTCTGTATAAACATTTTGCCTTATTGAAGCAGTGGCTGGGTTAGTAATGCATACAGACATACAGAGGAAACCTACTACATTTTGCCATTGTCATGCCATGTCATGTCATGTCATGGGGCTATGGAATTTTGAATGGAGCATTAATTATGCCAAAAAAGAAAAGGTGTGCATTTGGAGGAATTTTGGCGCAATTTTCAGTGCTTATGGTTTGACGCGAGCAATTGCTCTCGCTCGCGTGTGCTTGCGCAAAATGATTTCCACGTGGGCGAAAAACTGCTCGCGTTATCACATGTAAACATCGCTAATCTATTTACTCCAAAAATACTGTGAACTGGCACCACGGAAAATTGAAAATAGCTACAGTTTCTATAGAAATGTTCGACTTATTTCTGTATTTTGCCTGCTGTTTATTGATTGGTCAGCGAGACCCGAGAATGGGAGAATGTCTATAATTGGACTGAGTATAAAGGCCAAGGATTTGTTTCCTGGTTTGCTTGATTTTACAAATGGCCCATATACTGTCATTTGGAATGTCTCGCGCGATTCCGTTGTCGGCCGAGAGCTGCCCGCTGGTCGCGTTCGATTTCCGGGTATTGTCGGAAATTGTTAATCTAAGGACATTGACGACTGAGTATTGGATAACGTCAGTGTCGAAAAGTTGTACACGCGAATATATTTCAATTTACAATTTTCGAATCGATATGTCTAAAGAAATCCAAGGTAATTCTGTGCAACTAAGTACTTTTCTGAAGTGGTCCATAGGTGATGTGATTTCTTGGAACAGCGAAACCAAATGCGGACAGGAAATGGTCGTCAGGATTTCGTGCAAGATGTGCAGAAAACATGTGGATACAATAAAAAAAGGACTTGAAAATTCATGGCCAAATTCAAAAAGAGGTAGAAGTGTTTGCCACAGGAACGACAAATGTGAAGAAGCATGCTATTGACAGGCATTTGGGCAGTGCAGCACATCGTGTGGCTATAGATTACGAACATTTATTGGGTGATGAAGATTGTATAGTGATTAGTGGGCGATACTTCTATACCGTCAGCATCTACACCACGATGCCAACCAGCAATTGACATTTCATTGAACAATTGGAAGATGATGACATGTTCATTGATAACATTGAAGATTGTTAGCTAGACTATTTTTCTGAGAGTGAGCCAGAGGAATGTTTTGAGGTTGAAACTGCAGAATAAATTTTAATAAAAACTAAGCTTAACAATAAAATATGCAGTGAAAACATATTTTCTTTATTTCAATGACTGTGTTAGTATTAAATGTATTATAAAAGGAACTTCGTTGTTTGCTGATGGTGCATCACATTAAATCTCTCAACAGACTTCTCCTCAATCTAGATATCTTGGATCTTTAGTAAGAACAATTATTTCACCTCTGTTTCACTTTTATTTTGCTATAAATCACATACCTTTAGTAACTTGAATTTTTGAATGGTCGGTCGAAAGTAAAATTTTGCCATTAATAGCTAGGGATTTTTTATATGCACCATCCCATAGACAGGATAGTACATACCATGATCTTTGATATTCCAGTCATCGTCCACAGGCTGGGATGAGAAATAGCCCAATGGGCTCACAGACAAGAGATGAATCCCAAATCGACCGGGCACCAAGCCAATGCTTTACCACTGAGCTACTCCACACTGCCTTCACTAGAACTAAAATAGCCCAATGTGTCCACCAACGGGGATCGATCCTAGACTGACCGCACACTACGAGTGTTTTACTACTGGGCTACTTCTCACCACCATTCTCAGACAAAATCATTTGGTCAAACAGTGTGTATGGATCTGGTAAATCTATAAAACCAGCGAGACGTAGCCCAGTTTTAAAGGCACTCGCTTGATGCACAGTTGGTTTGGGACTGACCTCGACTGTGGGCCCACTGGGATATTTCTTACTCCAGCCAGTGCACTACGACTGGCATAACAAAGGCTGTGGTATGTGCTATCCTGTTAATCGGATGGTGTATATAAAAGATCCTTTGCTTTTAATTGAAAAGAGTAGCCCATGAATTGGTGACAGCCGGTTTTCTCTCAAAAGGTGTGTGGTCCTTACCCAATGTCTGATGCCATATAACCGTAAATAAAATGTGTTGAGTGCATCCAGGGCTTCTAGAATTTTAAAAAAATCTACTAGCCATGGGATCCGTGATTTTAAAAATGTACTAGCCATGATTAAAAATTCACTAGCCCTAGTTTAAATAAATACAATTTTACTAACAGTAATAATCGGTTATGTCACCTAAAGAGAGAGTTTGAGCTTAAAAATCCTTAGATTTGGTTGGGGTGGGAGGAGGGGGCAGGATATTCATGTAAAATTTACAAAATATGTAAATGCAGCATTTAACAATGGTATTTTTTCCACTAGCCACTGGGCAAGTTATGGTAATTATTTACTAGCCCAACACTAAATATCACTAGCCATGGGAAGACCTGGCGTCGTTAAATAAAACATTTCTTCTTTCCTACAAAACCAATATTGCACCATGGCTCAAAATAAATGAAAAAAAGAAAGAAGTGTTTTATTTAACAACGCACAAAACACATTTTATTTACAGTTATATGGCATCAGACATATGGTTAAGGACCACACAGATACTGAGAGAAGAAACCTGTTGTCGACACTTCATGAGCTACTCTTTCCGATTAGCAGCAAGGGATCTTTCATATGCACCATCCTACAGGCAGGATAGCACAAACCATGGCCTTTGTTGAACCAGTTATGGATCACTGGTTGGTTCAAGTGGTTTACACCTACCCATTGAGCCTTGCGGAGCACTCACTCAGGGTTTGGAGTCGGTATCTGGATTAAAAATCTCATGCCTCGACTGGAATCCGAACCCAGTAGCTACCAGCCTGTAGACCAATAGCCTAACCATGACGCCACCGAGGCCGGTCGAAATAAATGACAGCACCCCAGCAGCAATTACTGGTGTTGTGATATATATTGCTGTAGGTCCGGAGCTCCTCAGTGATAGCAAAATGTTTACACCTGGTGTACATTAGCAGTGTCTGCCCTTAACATTTTTCTTCAGTTGCCATCCGGGCAAGTGGTGACAGCAAATTCACTTGCCCGGCTCTATTTTAACTTGCCCAAACAATATTTTCTAAAAAAACCCACAATATTGTAACAGATTATAAGAGAAAACACGAAAGTAAAGCAAAATTGGTCGCCAGGCGGGCAAACTTACTGTGGGTTTTTGGTCGCCCGTCGTCGTTTTCAGTCACATGGGGCGATCGGGCGACCGTTAATTTCAATCCCTGCATTAGCTGCTAGCATATAACATTAGTGTACATTTGAAATATGTCTACATACAGCAAAATAACGTTTCAGTCTTATTTATTTGCTGTAAAAGTCTTATCTTTTTTTCAAATGCCGTGGGCAGGCTTTAAACTGTCCACGGTGGGCCATTTCACTCATGACAATTTTCTTTTCAAACTGCTGTGGGACACACATTCTTAAGTTCATGACCATTAGCACAAAACTATCAATATGAAAATGAGAACCATCATATCAACAGATGCTGCTTATAGACCTAATTTTTAAAGGCACAAACCCTAGTTTTCAGCCTGCAAACATGGACACAAGTTCAGTGAATCTACAAACAAAATGGTGGTTCCACATGGAAAAAAGAAAGAAAGAAATGTTTTATTTAACAACGCACTCAACACATTTTATTTACGGTTACATAGCGTCAGACATATGGTTACGAACAACACAGATTTTGAGAGGAAACCTGCTGTTGCCACTTCATGGGCTACACTTTCTGATTGGCAGCAAGGGATCTTTTATTTGCGCTTCCCACAGGCAGGATAGCACAAACCATGGCCTTTGTTGAACCAGTTATGAATCACTGGTCAGTGCAAGTGGTTTACACCTACCCATTGAGCCTTGACCCTCACTCAGGGTTTAGAGTCGGTATCTGGATTAAAAATCCCATGCCTCGATTGGGATCCGAACCCAGTACCTACCAACCCAGCCTTCGAAATTCGCGGCGGCAATCGGCAACGCCGTCACAAAAGCTATCGCAAACATGATTTGCGACAGCATTTCATTGCCGTTGCAAATCTCTGAGTGGTGAAAAGTCTGTAAGCATTTCTCTCTGAACTCTTTCCAATTACAGATCCCAGATAGAAGCATAGATTTATTATCGTGTGTAGCTCAGTTTCCTCAATTAATATAAATTGGGTTTATTCCAATATAGAAGCTTACGAAAGTAAAGTTGAGATGTTATGTTTTAGTATATTATTACAGCAGTGGATCATATATGAATAATTTTGACAACATTACTCTTTTCTTTAAAATTGCCGTCGTGCCGTTGCAAAATTGATTTGCGATGGGAAATTTAACTGCCGTAGCAAACTTATCCGAATTTCAAGTGCTGCCAACCTGTAGACCAATGGCCTAACCACGACGCCACCGAGGCCGGTCCCTAATTTTTAAAGGCACAAACCTTAGTTTCAGCCCACAAAAATGGACACAAGCTCAGTGAATCTACAAACAAAATGGTGGTTCCACATCGATACAATACAACAACACAATACAGTGACAATACAATACAATGACAATACAATACAATACAATAACACAATACAATACAATACAATGACAATACAATGACAATACAATACAATACAATGACACAATACAATAACACAATACAATACAATACAATACAACTTACTGTCTCCACAAGGTTGCATCATTGATGGCGGTTTTCCCATGTTACGGTCCATCCCACCAGATGACTCGAGACACGCCCGCGCCTGTACAATACATTTCTCTGACAATCTCTTCATGGGGACGGGCTTCGCTAACATGTTCTGGTGAAGGGCAGACATC
>JAECMU010114953.1:0-12437 GCA_016106625.1 Dracogyra subfuscus
AAACGGTTAGGAAAGTGCAATTTCTTTTGTGAAAAAATGGGTTTATTAGCGAAAAACAACGGCATAATGGTTAACAACTAGCCGTTACTAGGGACTGTCCCTTTAAATGACAAACTGATTTTGTCATGTATATTTATATTCAATTTTATTTTTTGGAATACTTGAATAAAATCCAAGTGATCCTAAATTTGCAACTTTTAATTTCTGAATATAGCAGTATACTACATAACCCACTGGCAGTTCATAAGATTGTAAATTTGCATAACTGACACACGAACAGAAGAACAGTTTTCATGAAATATTGTGTCCTGTAAATGTATTATTATAAAAACTGGTTTGCTGCGAGAGTCCATTGAAACAGTTTGTACTCTATACAGTGCACATGTGGGCATCATTCCAATATTTTACTTGCACCAAAGCATAAAAAGAAAACATTCACTTGGTGCATTGTATGTTCCACTTAGCACATTGTATGTTCCACTTGTTCACATTGTTCAAGACTTCGTAATTACGAAAAGGGTTTGTATGGTACATGTTCCATGAAAAGGTACGGAAATTTAGAACATCTGGTTTTTATTACACTCGTCGAGTGTGTTTTCATTCAAGAATGCATTATTAAATCCCACCATTCAAATGTCAGAAAAATATTTTGAGAAGTGCATAACAAATCTTTCACCTGCATAAAATCAGCAAGCAACATTCTATTCAATGTAGGCCTACATCATGAAAATCTGTTCTGCATTGAGGTCAATAATTATAACATTAAAAGTGCAGTTTAAATGACACAAACATTTTTCTTGGTCACCTGCTTGTTACAAATTTGGGAATTACAATATGTATGATAGTTTGGCAAATGAGGTCATCAAAAAGTTTGTTTTGTTTAATGAGCACATTGATTTATTAATCATCGACTAGTTTCTAATAGTAGCTCATGGGATCTTTTACATGTATATGCACCATCCCATAGACAGGACAGCACATACCACAGTTGATATACAAGTGGTGGTGCACAGGCTGGAACGAGAAATAGCCCAATAGGTCTACCAACAGGGAATGATCCCAGACTGACCACACATCAGGGAAATATTTTACCACTGAACTTGACCTGCCCATGAGGTCACTGAATACTTATAACAGTATTAATAGTAATGTTGGAAATCAGTTGGAGTTCATCATCAATTATTAGTGCTTATAATCAGTTAGTACCAACCAATCCATTTTCAACTACATAATCAGTTAAAATATGAATATAGAAGAATTTAAATTATAAAGACCATGCACCTGTTTACCAGGATCTAGTCCCTACAAATTGTCAGTTTAATATCATTTGTGTTTCTCTTTGTGTACACATAAAGACAAACACCAACATATTTACATCACTTGCACCATCTAAAGTGAAGGAATTAACAGTGACAGTCAGAACTTTCAAACACAATCAATTATGGATTTTATAATCACGATATAAACCAATCAATTTTCAATTATAACCGATCATTGAAACATCACTAATTAATAGAAATGATCTTTAAATTAAATCTTTTAAGTCAACAATGATATAAATCTAAAGTTAAAATAAGATAAATTAAAAAAAATAATAATAATAATTTAATTAAATATAACATTACAAAATTATATTAAAAAGTAAAACTCAAACTCCGGACCAAACTCAGAACAAACTTAGTTAGAAGTTAGAGTCGGTTGAGTGCTGGCTTGAGGTGCTTGCATCGCAGGATTAAACCACCTCATTGGATCCATTCAACTGATTTTTTCCCATTGCAACGAGTGCACCACAAATGTGGGAAAGTGCATATAAAAGATCCCTTGCTGCATTAAGATAAATGTAGTGTGTTTCCTCTGATAACTACGAGTCAGAAATACCAAATGGTTTATATCCTGTAGCCTATGATTAATTCATCAATGTGCTCTAGTGGTGTCATTAAACAAAACAAACTTCATGGGGTTGGTGAGGGGTCCAAAGGTCCAGGGGAAACACTAATTAAGTTAAGAAATATGTCTGTGCCTGCGTTGACCTCTAATAAAAAGACTTTCCTATATTTTAAATATACACAGTAATATTTCACCAACGCACAACCAACAAGACATTACACATTTATAATGGTGACAACTTGGTAACTTCCTGAACATCCTGCGGTTTAATACACAAGCGGACTTTATTACACCAATGTGACAGAACAGTGTTCTCAACAGTGGAAATAAATTTCATGCTGAGAAATGATAATGAACAACTAGATGAGAATGAAGTCAGAGGTCAACATACCTGCTCACAATAAAAATGGCACGTTGGGTGATGTCTAATACTTGAACAACATGATGAACCTGAAAAACAGAAACAGTTCCAAGTTGTGAGATCAGCTAACACTAACAAAATGTTGAACCTAAAAAAACAGAAACAGTTCTAAGCTGTAAGATCAGCTATGACTAACAAAATGTAACAATGAAAGAAGACAGCATGACATTGCATTCAACTACAGATTACCGGGTAATTCCAACAATATAATGTGAGCAATTTATACATTCAGGAACAACGTAAAATATTATACGTATACTGCACAAAATAATAAACTTCTGCTAACTTTGTTGAACATAACTGATGAAAACAAACCGAAGGAATAATTGTTATATACAGTCGAACTTGTATATAACAACCACTCAAGGTACCAACAGAAAGTGGCCGTTAAAGACAGGTGGCCTTTACATAGAGGTCCCAAAATAATCAATCGAAACTCTAATTTATTTCTCTATAAAATCTTATTATTAACTGTCGTAACAGTTTGAGTTCCTTTGTTAATTCCAATACCTTCAAGAAAAGAAAAACAACATAAAACAATAAATGTACATGTAATTGTATTTATTAAAACATTTTGCCATCAATTTGTGTACGACCCACTCCAAATTGCTCTGATATCTTTCTAGCACTTGAACGTTCTTTCTCGGACATCCTGATAACTGCTACTAGTTGTTCTAAAGTTAAAGCAGAAAGATTTTTTGGTGGCATTTTGTTTGATAGTTTGTTCAAAAATAAATAAAACAAAACTGAAATTTATTTTTATTTAATTGGGATGTATTACTTAAGTGACATTATTAGTTTTATGTTGCCGCTAATCCGTTAGTACGGTACTTGCATTGGGATTACGTTGCGAACCGCAAACAAAACAATTTTGGTAAACAAAGGTCGCAATTTGCCAACGCATACCGGCCTCATTAAATCCATTAATGTCTGCCGCTTGGTACCAACTGCTTGTGAACAACCATCATGACCAGTTAACGGTAGGAACTACTCTGACACCTTGATTATAGATGCCTTTGATAAAACCGCAACAACTTCGATACTGTAATACATTCTGCTTTCGTAGGCTACAGCCAATGAGAAGTCGCCTTGTTATCGAGTAACGATTGAGCTGAACTAACGAATGCAAATTATACAAGTGCCGGAACCGAACAGCTGTTAACATTTACCAAATTAACAAAAGGATTAAAATTATGCTGAGTATTAGTAAACATATTTTTGTTTACGACAATAACATCATATGATAACATCAAAATAATTTATTATTTGTTGAGTCGAATCAAGTCGCCAAACTTTCCAGTCACGTGACACAACAATGGCGGCACTGCAGAAAACGATGGGATATATCCGGAACTAATCACTGTACGATTATATATGGTGGAAAGAATTTGAAAGAAAAAAATGTGTGGGAGGGGGAAATATTTTGGCCGCTAATGCAGGTTCAGACCTAATTTTTGCTGAAAAATAGTGGCCGCTGTCCGCGTTGGACAGGTGGCCGCTCTAGAGAGGTCAAATAAAGAAGGAAATGTGTTGGGGGGGGGGGGTTTGGGTGGCCGTTATGGGCAGGTGGCCATTATATAGAGGTGCCCGTTAGACCAAGTTCGACTGTATATGCATTTAAAGAGTGTTCCATGATGCATCATTTGGTGCAAAAATCATGGCCATAGGTTAACAGAAACTGGGAGAAATTTTGACCAAGTATGGAAGGGTTAAAAAATAAAATACCCACTTAATAACAGGTATGACCACCTCTTGAATTGACCACTGCAGTGCATCGCAGATGCATAGAATTGACTAAAGTGTTGATTTCTACATGTGGAATATTGTTCCATTCCTGAATGAGAGCTTGACGAAGTTTGTTGACATTAGCGAGTGGGTTGGGACGACACCTCATCGGCTGTCCAAACTATCCCAGACATGCTCAATGGGTTTGAGATCAGGACTTTTAGCGGGCCAGTCATCAATGAAATCAATGTTATTTGTACTAAGAAAATTTACAGTGTCTCTAGCTGTATGAGAGGTGGCATTATCATGTTGAAAAATCGAGATGTTGGCATTGTTATGGAACAGAGGAATGATGTGATGAGCAAAAATGTCATCGCGGTAACGTTGAGCATTTAAATTACCATCTTTTTTTTGCTCAGTATACATGTATGTAACTGGGTAATAATGTTGCCAAAAGTCAAACTGCTCATACCATAAATGTAGTTGCACATAAACCATCTCTGACATGTTAATAAAAACTAAATTAGCTCCCACATAATGTTTCAGTACTTACAATTCAGCATAATGCATTTATTAATACATGTATGTAGTAAGGGGTTTTTTTTCTCTTAAAAAATGTATATGCAGCTCACAGATTTAAAAAGGCATTTTTATTTCAACATCACAAATAATATTATTAGGATGATGATGAGATGAATGATGAAGCTGTAGAATTTCCATTTTGGTATGAGTTTACTTGACAGGGCTATGCTTCATGCTTGCTACCAGTCGACTACCTCCATATCATGCAAGTCAAGGGTACATGAGGAAAAACATCACGTGTTTAAAAGACTGTAGTAAATTCTAAACCTCTGCTCTCCTGATAGAATGTCTGCTTATTGAAATACACTGTTTAACACAATATCCCGTCTATTACTAAATGATGTATAGCAATTTACAAAAAAAAAAAAAAAATCTTCATGATATAACTTTTACTTTTAAAAATGTCAAAGTCTCCGTGGCGTACTGTATATGTCTAAATTTTCTATATATTCAAGACCCATATGTTTACTTTCAAACAATATAAAGTTTTTATGTAATTTATGGATTTTAATTTTTACAGCTGTGAAGTCTGCAGGGGTGGGAAAAATTAAAATTGTTGATCGGTCCCATGTGATGTCACCAATACTCATGGAGTTAGGGAGAAAACGAAATGGAAAACAATTACAAGAATAATCTAAAAAAATACATATGCATAAACTGTAAACTTTTAAAATGTGGACCAAATACCATGAAATGCTCCTGAACTGACAGTCCCACATTAAATCTGGGACTATACTTTATGACATGATGTTTCAGCTGTTTGTAGAGTAGAAACCAGTCCTATCCTAATTACATGAACAATATTTGAGTAAATATGTTTTGTGTATTTTATCAAATTAGAGTCATGTACATGTACTTATAAGGTTCTCCTTTCTAGATGTCTGTTGCTTTGTGTGTTGGTATTAACCAATGTCCATGTATTAGATTTAATCATTATCAAAAGCAACTTCAAACTTTTGGTTTCATTGTAATGGATGCAGGTTAAAATTCAGTTTTGCTGATAGTTTTGAGCTGAACAGATTTTCACTTTACAAATGGACAAGTGTTTATTTCGAACACTGGATCTTTATTAAAAATGTAAACAGAGCGTAAGACAAACTAGTTAACATTATAAGTTTCACCATTAAGGATTATCTCAACTTTTTCAAATTGGCCCGTCATGACATCCCAGCAATTTATTTTAGTACTAATACTAAGACAAGTTTAAAAACAAAGGTTATAGGCACTTTGCTAGACTGTGAAGCTCTCGAAAATATGATTGCAAATTTCATGACCTGATCATGTTAGTTATATTGGAACAGACAATGTTCCATAACACAGAAAGTTAAACATGCATGTAAGTTTGCTTGTGTCATATTAATTGTTGACCATTAAATAATTATAAATAGGAGATTTAACATGTAATTATGTACAAGGAGACTGGACAAACTGAACTGTAGAAACTGTCTCCTAGACTCTGTTAGACAACAAAGCATCCTCTTTGCAAGTCTTTTAGCATTGCAAGACTGCAAAGTTATGAGAGTTTAGTGAATTAGACCCCAGATCTGGAATTCATCACAGGGATTTGACAGGATGGTCCTCCACATTTCATCCCTATGAATACAGTATGCATACACATACATGATTTGGTTTCAGGTAATAAAAAAGCTGTATTTGCTGGATGGTAAGTGTATAAAATAATTGCCTCCGAGTTCTACTTCCATATGCAGCCCTTGAAATTCAGACAAGTGTGCTACGGCAGTTAAGTGCTGTCGCACATAATTTTTGCAACGGCACCACAGCGGCAATTTTAAAGAAAAGATTAATGCTGTCAAAATTCTTCACATATGAGGCACTGCTGTAATAATACGCTGAAATATAACATCAACTTTACTTTCATAAGCTTCTATATTGAAATAAACCAATTTATATTAATTGAGGTACACACAATAAATGTATGCCTTTTTGGGGGAGATCTCTAATTGGACAGCAGGCCTACAGACTTTTCACCACTCACAGATTTGCGACGGCAATGAAATGCTGTCGCAAATCAAGTTTGCGATAGCATTACCAATTGCCGCCGCGAATTTCGAGGGCTGCATATGATCAATTCTCAGCTCTAGGCCGATCCATGGGTGGAAGGTGGGGGAGGGGGCCAGTCCAGAGCCCTCAAAAGTACCCAGTCTCTGGCGGCAAATCGCCGCCTGAAACAGATTTTGCCGCCACCTACTTTTCGTTGATGGTAAAAAAAAATGTGCTTTCTCTTCTTTAATAAAGTCTTTGCCCCCTGCTATCATCACTGTTGTAGCCTGCTACTTCTTAAACTATTGAGGGCGCTGGGCCAGTCTCCCCCTAAAAATATCAAGTGCTCCTTATTTTCTTAAATTTTTATTGGGATGCTCTTTTCATGTTAGTCCTACAAAATACATTAAGGATCTGCCATAGGCAGATGCAGATTTTTTTAAAGTGGGACTGGGAGTCCCAAATTTCTAAAACAAACATAAAATTCATGTTTGTCAAAGGCAAACAGGCTAAGTATCCAAAGAGAGCGAAAACAGTACCAGGCGGAGCTGTGATACTCTGGAAACATTTGAAATAAAGATGCTAAAAAGATGCATTTTTATGGCATTTCAGAACTGCTTTATTAATGGAACATTTTGTGTGATAAAAAATGTTAGTTAAAATGGGCATTTCAAAAGGGATATTATTTTAATTTTGGAGAAACAAATGTGTGTAATAATTAAAATTTTGCTGAAAAATAGCTACAGGCTTTTCAGTTTTTAGATAATTTGGCAAACTTTATAGCTTGGTCGGTAAAGGTGCTTATGCACGGTATATAGTGTTTTCCTAGCACCATGCCTCAGTAGTCTAGCACCATCTTTCCTAAATCAGTGCCATGCTGCTCTGAGATTAAACAAGCCTTTTTCAGTAATTAATGCTAAAATTGCCTTGATGAAACACTAAAAAATATATTATTAATTAGTAAAAATATCTGTTAAATATTTTGCTATTCATTTATTAAAGCAAAAACATTAATTATATTTATATTTATTTCAATTATAAATTGTTTTGTTGTTGTTGCAAAAATTAAATTGTCCTGAGTATGGTGAAAATACCCCCAAAATGTTTGGTCTACCATACATTGCCAAATGTCCAGAAAAAACACTAGTATAATCTACTATACATTTTGGGGTTGGATTCCCCAAGAGTATATTTCTAATCCAATACCAAAGTTTTTTCATTTATGACTGAACAATTCCCCAATTAAGATTCCCAAAGTTGCTCTATCATGGTCACTTGGACTCGTAATCCAACCTCCATATTCAACTGGGGGAGCAATTCTTTTGTTTTGTAATTTGGTGTCGATTCCACAAAGCCCAACAATAAGCGTCAACCCTTTGTTGTTATGCATGACTGGGTATTGTGTATCGGTGTGCTATTAGCAGAATAGTTCTGCTTGGGGGAAGAGTATACATGCTAAATGTTTTGTTCACAAATTTAGTTAATTGTGTATTTTTTTTAAATTATATTGAAAAAGTTTTGTTTTAGGTTTTCCAATTGAATAAGAATCACATGACAAACAAGTCTGACAGATATACAAACATAGGTGTATCCTGTTTCGATACAGTCTGTTGTTTCATAGCTTTTAGAACTTTATTAGAACTTTTTGTTTCAATTCAACCATTTGCACTTAACACTTTAAAGCAGACAATCTTATTTTGTAAAAAGGTCACCTTTTTAGGTGTGTACATATGTTTTGTACTTTATTTCAAAAATATTATTATAAGTATTTACTTAAAATAAATTTTTAAATGAAGAAAAAACTGTTATTATAATCTTAAATTAAATGATTTTTACAAATTTAAATGACCAACTCGCTCCCTTTAAAGTAATGGCCATACCCAATGTCACATGCATAATGTGGTAAATAGCATGTGCATGTTTGTACATGGTTAATAGTTCTGCTCAGTGACTATTAGAATGCAAATTATAGATATGAAAATTAATAAAGTTGATCTGGTCAAAAGTTTACATTTACTGACCAGCAGTATGTTACTTACTTTATTATTTATGTTTGAATAACAGGGCCATTCGAGAATTGCATAAGATGCACTCAAGCAGATGGGAAATCATGGGATGCGTGCCAAAATGTAATTTAGTGGGGAAGGAAGGGGAGTAGGGTTGGTCTCATTGTCACAAAACGTAAAACACGTGGGAGAGGGATATTAAAAATACAAGATGTTACATATAATATTATTGTTGAATGGTCACAATGATCAACAAAGGACCATTCAACATTAACATAATTAATGCAGAATCAGCCATTTATTTACATACAGCCATTTGTTCAAATATCCCAAAAATGTTACAATCCTCTCCCCAACCCATAATGAATATATGCAATAATATACGGATGACCCAATTCAATATTGGAAAATCGCACACCTCAATATGCTAAGGCGTGTGAAAAATCACTCTCCAAAATAAATAAAATAGGCAGTGTAGCTCCGATTGGATTTTGACTGGTACGTCTACAAAACTGTCTATTAAAAAGAAAAATACCAGTTTAACCACTGCATGGAAGCCATTGCCATGTTTTTAATTTTTATTGTTTTAATAAAAGGACCTTCCTATCAGCTAAATGACATGGAAGCTATTGATTTTTGTGAACGGTGAAAATAAATATACCCATCTATTTTACGTGCGCCATTTATTGAGTGAAACGTGTGCTGTTTGTGACACTCGTTAAGACTGAAATTACGTGCGCGATTGCACCCGTTCACCTTAAAAAGCAAGGTCTGAATACCAAGTAATAATGCAAACTTTAATAAAAGCCTGTAGCTTATAAATGAACACCCCAGCATATATCTACATGGGATTATTTTCATTAATATAGGTTCACTGCAGGACCCATCAAATTAATGTTTTTGTCTAATAATAAAAAAAATAGCAGGGTGTGGGATGGGAGAAAAACATGTTTGAAGTGGCTTACCATTGTCAGGTAACCATTGTGAATGGTGATATAATCATGACACTGTCATAGAAAAAATTCAATCTGGGGGTCAGTGACTTATGGGTCAACTTTTCGGATGTCAATTACTTAAAATTGAAAGTCATGGGCTTATGTTTAGTTCTTTTTAAGGGTCATTTGTATTTATTTGTTTACCCAATAATATACATTATTATGAAATTGTATCTTAATTTAACAAATATGAAAAAAAATCTTATTCAAAATACCCATTTTTTCTAGATAAAAGTGATTATGCAGAAAGCAATTAATAAAATTGGTAGGGGAATGAATAGTTTGATTAAAGTTAATTTTATTTACATACCATACATTATACAGGTAGTGTTGGAACAACAAAAAACAGTATGCACATGTGTATACAATATATATATAATTGGGTTTTATTTTACATACACAATTATTAAAGGGACATTCCTGAGTTTGCTGCGATGTTTTAAGATCGATGTTATCGACTAATAAAATATTTCTACGATTAAACTTACACATTAAATATATTGTCTTGTTTAGAATATTATTGGCTGTATATTAAACGTGTTTTTGGTCGTTCTAATATTTGTATTAGGTTAATTTTCATTTTATTCCCTAAAAATTATTTGTTAGTACATACAAAATTATTTGTAGACAACATTCAGTTTTGCCTTCTTATAAATATTAAGACACAGAAACACATTGAATATACAGACACTGACATTCTAAACCAGAAGATATATTTAATATGTAAGTAGGAAAATTACATCATAGATTTCATTTGTCTAAGAGATTGTGTATGAAGGGCAATCATGTAGGTACAAAGTTGTTTCAACTACAATATTTTGCAATGGTGTACTCAATATTTAAAAATAACTTTTTATCAAAACATGTTCCCATTTTCAGAGATTTTTTATTTCACTAAATGTTATATAAATAAAAAACAATTTATTATATAACATTTAGTGAAATATCTTAAAATATCAGTGAAATAAAAGTGCTATCAGTCACTCAGTGACGATAACACATTTTAGAGTGAAAATTGTCACTATTTTTGTGTTATCTTCACTGTAAGAATCTGGAATTATTTTACTGCTGACATTTTAAAAATAAAGGTAAACTGCGAAAAGTTATATTATAATAAATAGAAAATGTAATGTTTTAGTCAAAATTGATTTATATCTTGTCTTGTTAGGTTTGCAATCATATCACATTGTGATATGATTGCAAACTTCACAAGATATGATTGCAAACTTCACGAGATATGATTGCAAACTTCATGAGATATGATTGCAAACTTCATGAGATGAGATATAAATCAATTTTGACAAAAAACATCAAACATCCTCTATACAGTAACTGTCATTGTCAGAGCGTTAATTATCTGTTGTAAATTTTATGTTATGTTATATTATATTTAAACAACTTAAGACTCCTCTTTGTCTACTGTGCATCAAATTTGTGATTTCACACATACATGTATTTGACATGCTGCATTAAGGAAATGACTACAAGTCAAACAAATTTTTTTTTTACATTCAATGGCTGATGATTAACAAATCAATGTGATCTAGTGGTGTAGTTATACAAAATTAACTCTTTTTTTTTATTACTAGCTTCTTTTAGGGCTTGTGATTTTTTTCAAACATTTCACGAAGGCTGGAATTATATGAATTTTTGGCATTAATGAGTTTTCAATTCTCTCAAACCTGAGACTAACTGTTGAATGGCCTCTTGTATTTGTAGAACTTTACATGTAGCCTATACATGTAGGAAGAAAAGGTATTTCAATTTTCATTAAAGTATTTTTCTTTTTAATTTCTAATAATAAAAATTATTGCTTGCAGAAGAATTATAATGTGCATGTAGTATCTGATCACTAACAACAGTATTTTGCAAATGTAAAGAAACGCGAAAAATGTACAGCATAAGTTGCCGTTACCCTGGTTAACGGTAATAATGGTACAGTGATTCCTGCGACTTCCGACTGTCGCAGACAAAGCTTCCTTTCACTGGCTGGACAAATCTTTCTTTTCAGCAGCAGCACAGAGGACGACTATTGACTATAGTTGTAAGTACTAACCCGACACAGCAAGTCATGCGAACAGGATTACGCGTAGCAAAGCGCTTGGATCTTACTCTATTCTCTGCATACAATGATAAACAAATCCGCCATTGCACGAACATCAAAGAACTACTCCGCCCGCAGTAAATATAAGAGTGAGAAAAAATACAGTGCACATTCTAGTTTAGTCATGAAAACTTACCACTAGACTGGACACACACTATAAGAACACAGACACAAAGACAATGTAAAATCATGGTGGAATAAACAACATTCTCCATCCGTACGCGTTCATGGTTCACACACAATCACAGTCGACTCTTGCGGCTATCCATATAACTCCAATACTGCAAACTACTCCATGCGCTTAACAATAGGCCATTACTTTAAACTCCTTCGAGAAACATTTCACCGTTCTCTTATTCTCCCTCGGCAGTGTCAAGGTGGTATTTTGGCAGTTGGGGTTGTACCTAGTAACACGGGGAAGGAAACACGACCGAATAAAGTGTATTTGCAATTAATTACGGACAGTTATTGCTTTATTGCGTATTGAAATCTGACTTTTTAAGTCTTTTTTTTTTACACTAAACATAAGGAATAGGTACACAAACCTAACAGAAGTACACGTATTGTTATTACTGACATGTATGTAGCAGTAACTAGGGCAGAGCTATCATACACAGACTTCAGATTATATTTCCCCAATAAAGAGGTTACACGTAAAGTCAACTGTGCTCCCGTGGGCGTATCCTTACCAAAATAGGGCGGGGGGGGGGGGGGGG
>JAECMU010114971.1:5497-19247 GCA_016106625.1 Dracogyra subfuscus
GTGTGTGTGTGTGTGTGTGTGTGTGGTGTGTGTGTGTGTGTATTTCTTTTTAAAGTTTAAATATTATGATTTAATATAAAAAATTAAAATAATACTTAGTACAGTTACGGCATTACACTTACAGGTTACGTTACATCATCATTTGTGGCTAGTGTACCCAAATTGAAATACCCTAGTCCTGGCGATACATTGGAGTGCCGTATACACTTTCGTAGGCATAGACTTTGACACTTGATTTGAGTATGAGCTGCCCCAGGCATAAATCTACTAGGTGGGATTCCGAAATCTGTACCGTACACCGGAAATCGCACTTTTCCCAAACAGAAATATATTTAACGTTTGACCAGAATGTAGTAGATAGATGATTTTGATGTCTATTATGGGGTTTTCGTGTATTCCCGACACGTTGATGACGTCACGAAACATTTTAGACGTTGCTTAATTACCGAAATCCAAGATCAGCTGGTGCCCAAAGTCTTGTCAAACATGATCACGTGTATAACGTTTAACACAGATATAGCAGAATGATGATTTTGGTGGTTTTTATGGGTTTATCGTGTATACCCGACACAGTGGTGCTTTTAGGAAACATTTTAAACGTTGCTTAGTTACCGAATTCAAAGATGGCCGCCCCCACAATCCTCAAAAAATAAAAATATTTATAATATAATGATGATTTTGGTGTCTTTTGTGGTCAGTCATGGTATGAATACTGTATAGCTATGATTTTAAGCATAAGAATGAAAAAAATAGTGTACTAAGAATAATGACAATAGTACTAATACGTTTATTGATAAAATTCACACAGGTACATTACAAATGAAAGAAAGAAATGACATGATTTATAAATCCAATTAACACTGATCACTTAACAAAGAAAGAAGGAAAGAAATGTTTTATTTAACGACACACTCAACACATTTTATTTACGGTTATATGGCATCAGACATATGGTTAAAGAACACCGGACATCAAAAGACATGTAGTGTGTAATGGATTACTCTAACGCCCTGCTCGCTGCGAGGCACCGGTCAGCTGCGAGGCACCGGTCAGCTGCGCGTCTTAGGTTTGGGGTTAAAACAGAAGTAGGCAGGGTTATGCATAGATCTGAACGAAAGCGAGGCAGTACGTCATCGGTGAGAGGGCTTGCGGTAACTCGTATGGAAAACTTACTCGTATGGAAATCAACAAGTGAACTCGTATGGAAGACTTACTCGTATGGGGGAAAATGCACTGAACTCGTATGGAAGCTACAAACTGATATATCCAATACTGTATAGCAACTTGTGTGTAGTTTTCATGCAGAGTTCGACAAATCCGCTAGCAGTGTCGCTAACATGACAAAATAGGTGACCACGGGTGACACGAAAATAGGTGACTGCCGTTGACGCACAAACTGCGGTTGACTGATGTTGACATAAATAAGAGCATGTATACAAAACAAGTGTCAAAATACACATTTAAGAGAAATATCAAAGTATATATAGTATCCGCACATTCATACATCACCATACGAGTTCACCGTTATTTTTTTTTTACATTGGAGTTCGTTTTGCATACGAGGGTTTTTTTCATTCATACGAGTTAGTTTCCATACGAGGATATGGTACATTTACAACATGAAAATTAAAACAAGTATATACTTGCAATTTATTCACATACAAATATTTAAACTTCACATTTATTTACCTATAATTACCAAATTAATTTTCACTGACAGCCCATAACGACCCCATACTAACGTCTCTTGATCTAGTTGGTTTGTTAACCTCATAACAAAACACCTTCAAAACGTGAATTATTACGCTAGTTAACAATGTTTATCGTCAATTCAGTATATTGTTTTTAAAATTAGAATGCTAACATGTTGGCAGGAATAACGTACATGTATGTACTCAGGCCAGAAGGAATGATGGTTAATTAGTTTTAAAGCTAATGCCGATTATTAAAGGATAATAAAATTATACTTTTCAATGCTTTCTGTATGTCATGTTAAAAATACCCTACACGAAATAATTGTTTTAATACCTACCCCGAGTTTTTGCTAGATTGTGCGGAGGGTAAAGTTACATATATGTATGTACTAAAAAATCATACGGGCCTGTTATATTACGTACCCTCAAATTATTTTCTGGCAGATTGAAACAATTGGTCGTCTAATTTTTTTTACTGTTACCATAAAATAGTATTATTAATCACTTGACATCTAGCAATTTAAAGCAAAATTAACAATAGTTAATACATGGAATAAGCATCATATATTATGTTGCTTTACCTGTAATATATTTTCATCAGGACTTCCTGCTTCCTCCATGACTGATTAAAGAAAATAACACTGGATATATTGTAAACAACATTTTTATTCCATTATATAACAAGTGTGTTTTGTGTCTGTAATTGGAGCAAATTACCTGAAACAGTTGTTTTGAAATCATGATTACAAAATACTAAAAGTAAAAGGAACTGGTTCTTAACATCACCCTGTACATATTTTCTACATTTGGACAGGTCTGTAGGAACGATATCTGAAGTGTGTGGGGGAGGGAGGAGGGGGATACTCTAGTGAGGGATACAAACTAGATTTTTATCTTTATATCATCTTTATTTATGCAGAGCAGTGAAAATATAAAACATACATTTTCATCCTAGAGTGTGTAATAGAAAACAATCTTCTAGGCCCTCCCCTCTCCAGTTCCTACGAGCCTGTTGTATTTTATATTAATAAATGCAAAGACTACATAATAATATTGTCGATAAGATATATTAGTTGTAAAGTGGTTGTCAGTATGTGGCAACAGTATAATATTTTCCAACATTTCTGTATTTCTGTACCCGGCTGTGGACAGTTTCGGCAGACTGATAACACATTTTCTTAATAATTAAAAATACATGGTTTAATCAAACACATTAAAACTTGCAGGATAATGAGTTAAGAGAACAAAGAAAATTGTGCTAATTTTATTTTTTTTGTTAAATTATTACATCTTGCTTTAGTGAGGAGGTGACGCGTTTTGCAAATTTGCGAAATCGGACTATGGAATATCCACTGACGTGTCTTATTTGTGTGTCATCTTTGCTGAACAAGATTTATGATGAAATATTATTATATTTGGTATGTTTTTCTTCTAATTAGGTCCATTTGCTTCAGTTTACAATTAAAATGTCATTAAAAACTGTTTAAAAAAATGCTTGTATGCTAGTCTATGACCGTGTGACTTCCCCGTTTTCGTCGGCAGTTGATTCATCCGAATTTTCGTCTATGACAACATTTCCAGCATTAGGGACAAAGTGTCTGATAAGTGGTTCAAACTGATACGATTTGATGCCATTAGCACAAGCTGAACACAATTCTTCTTCACTTGAATACCTAAGTTCGTCCATGCTGCTTGGTAGTTTCTTAAGTTTTCCTCTCATCAGTGACGTCACGGGTCTAGCTCATCAATTGTCGACAGTTTCCGGCAAACATCGGAGATCGGCGAAAAAAACCCCAAACAAGACTGGCACGCTTGACTTGGTCAGTAAGGGGAGCGCAGTAGTTGCGTATTCTGATTTATGACGGCAAACAAATTCATTACGCCCTATGTATGGTTTGGTTTCCGGTCCCCTTTAAGGACCACACAGATTTTGAGAGGAAACACACAGATTTTGAGAGGAAACACGCTGTCGCCACTTCATGGGCTACTCTTTCTGATTAGCAGCAAGGGATCATTTATTTGCGCTTCCCACAGGCAGGTTAACACAAACCATGGCCTTTGTTTAACCAGTTATGGCTCAATGGTCGGTGCAAGTGGTTTACACCTACCCATTGAGCCTTACGAAGCACTCACTCAGGGTTTGGAGTCGGTATCTTGATTAAAAATACTATGCCTCGACTGGGATCCGAACCCAGTACCTACCGATGGCCTAACAACAACGCCACCGAGGCCGGTTGATCACTTAACAAGCCCATTGGTAGCTATGCGCTAATAAGACAAACTTAAATTCTTACTTATTTACTGTTTTCTTTGCATACTAAATTAAATCATTAACATATGAAGAAATTAAAACATTAGAAGTAAGTTATAATCGTGTCCTATCTCGACATTAGATGAACAGTCCACATTTATTGCGGTGACCTATCTTCAATACCCAAAATGACTAAGTTAGGCATTCTACTCATTTTGACACACTGATTTTCGTTCCTTGTGACAAAAAATCAAGCATCAAGCAATTTTGCACTGCATTTATTTCACGGACAGTGTTTTGTGTCGCACTTTCTCATGCATTTACAAATGACAAGCTTCAGACACTTTGCAGATAGCAGGATGTCATTATCAATCACCTATTCATAATTCCTGGGGTCAAAATTTGAGTGGGGGTCATCGAGAAGGCACAGGGCCTTGCACACAAAAGGTCTCTGGATATGGCCACGAATAACACTTGCTGTGGGGGTTAGGGCTTCCAGTGGCTTCGGCGTCGTAGCTTGGATATGGCACTCCACTCAAAGCTGGTTGAAAGTCAGATATTCTGGCTTGGACTTTGCACCAGCCCACACATGAACGAGCTACTCCTCAGCCTTCTGCATGACCTCTTCGGTTAATTGATTTGACTGTAAAATCGGTTAGGAACTTCTGTGGATCACATAAGAGAGATGGATATTTTCTGCCAATCTTACTGAGCACATCATCACCATTAAGGACATGTGCCTTCACTATAGTCCCTCTCCCAACTTATCTGTGAAGACATGCAGTGGTATATGATGCCTATTCTCACCGGAGCCAAACTCAACCGACAACTCTTGAAGACCCCTCAATCGCACCTGAAGGATAAAGCGAAGTAGACACACTATTATGTCGGTGTCATTGGATATCACGAGCAGCCGACCACACCCACGATCCACCTCCCTATTTTTCTGACAGCCCTTATGTGAAGGTGGTGGAATATTTAAGCAGTTACACCGCAACCAAAAATTGGTTGTAAGTATTGGCATTTTATAAGGCCTACTTGTACTGTGACATTAGGTTGTGCTTGTTGTCTGCCCCTACCCCTCCATTTGTATGTCTGTGTTTCTGTGTACAGATTAAATGTTGGTGACTTGTACATGCATGATGTGCAGAGCACTTGCTGGCAAGTGCAGACACCTCTTTGCTCCTCTGTGGCAAAAATTAATTGTAATCAAAGGTACCCTCCTTTAACTTTAGTATAAGTAACCACTGTTACTGTATTCCCTACACTTTTGTGCAGTTATTCTCATGTAGTTTTTCATGTAGATTATCTCCCCTTACACTGTAGTGAGTATTTTACATTATGCAACATTTCTTCTCTTTGGTGTTATCAGTTTGATACTTGCAGATGCAAATTTCATGCATACACTTATCCATTTATCTGAAATTGGTGTTGTTAACCCTGAAAAACCTCAGTGATTTATTCTTAGGCCAGATAACATGGTCTTTGTAATAATTTTAGTTACATTTTGGTGAAAATAGCCATCCTCAAAGGGTTTTAATATGCTTCATGTATGTTCAGTGAGCAATGTTATTTTGTGTAATCAATGTGTCATGCAGTGGTAATTGTTTACCTTACACCAGCCAGAGCCACAGAACAACTAATATACATGTACCTTACAAATTTGGCAATTGTAAATTCTTATTAGTGTTCCGCTCAATTTTTTAGAAGAGTGTATATATATATATATATATATATATATATATATATGCATATATTCCTATAGCAAAGGCCGTGCTATGTGCTATCCTGATATTGCTACTAATGGAAAAAATATATAGTTTTATAGCCTGATTAGTAGAAATTCTCATGCGCTAGTAAATTTTAGTAGGCTCTGGTCCAGTGAGCTAGTGAAATACATGTGTATTTTCAATTTCTTCACCCCTGCTATTTGAAACCTGGTTTTTATATAGAAAAATCAGTCAAACTGAGAAAAGTGACATTAAAGTTGAGGTTTTGTATCGAATACTATGCAAATCAACATTTTAAAGCAACAGTTTGGCTAATTCAGTGTCTTGTTTGTGTACAGGTACATGTATATGAAATTCCACATCTATGAAGATAAAATTTATGAAGAAACAAAACAAGACCTTTTGTTTTCAAATTTGTACCTTCCTGACCTTTAATGATCTCTGGTGGCCTCCCCCCACTTTTGAAACATGACCTTCACTGAAATATCATGCAGCACATCATCACACATGGTGATTGCAACTCTCTCTGGTAGAACAAAATCCTAAAAATGTAGACTCTGCCTCCAGACTACTAACAATTACAAAAGTAGTTTGGTTTGCAGAATTTAAAAGTCAGAATGAATAACTCTAGGGTTCACAAACTGCATATGGTTCCTTTTACAAGTCGAACTAAGGTTTAACAGCAAGTACATGTATGTTTCCTTTCTATCTGGTTTAAAGTGTCCCAATCCCAAATGGTGCACATCTTTATAGTTCACACCTAGTACACAGCTTGATTTTTTGTTTCAAAAGCTAAAAACTCATCTTCTCATCTGCTTCTTAAATTTTTCATAATGAAAATCATCTGTTGCTTTTTCATTGGATCTGGAACTGGAGATTTTTCCTGAAAGACAATGTTATATTATTTCAATCAATTGTTATTCACAATTCATTTGACTTAGTTAATCTAAAAAAATAAAAGACAACTTTCCAGAATTTTCCAAAAAACATTTTAACCCATATCTGGAATTCCGAAATTTATGCCAAATATCCAGAATGCTTTCCAAATTCTCTATCATTAAATTTTTTTGGAAGCAACCATTTCTGAATATACTTTCAATTTTCTATATTTCTAAATCCCGAGTTTATTAAACAGAGTATATCATGCTGCATCCTCCATTGCAACCTGAACTTGATACTATTGACTGTTTCATGCTATTACTATGTTTCTGACAATTAAGTAAACTGAAGCCATGTATGAAATTTGTCTTACTTGTTATGTACATATAGTTTATGTATTAATTTTAAAGAGATTTCAAATATCATATAGTAATTACTACGGGACATACATTGGTGGCAATGCATGCACAGTGTGTGAAAACCTGAATGTATAACAGAACACTCTTCTTAAGTTTTCCTTTCGTACAAATGTATGCTTTGATGTGCAACATTTCACTAAATACTATTTGGCTACCAGTAACCGGTGACACATTTATGACATTAATATTAATTAATTAATATACCTACCAATCTTGTTTTATTCAAGTAAGTTAAACTAAAAAACTGTAATTTTTACAAACCGTTTTGCTAGGAAAAGTGCTACTCTAATAGTAAAGAAAGCATGATGCATGACGATAGCCAGTCTTAAGGTGGGTACCAAACGTTTCGTCCCCGATTCAGTTAACCACAAATTAGATCAACCCTACTGATGAAATGTGACAATGTACCTACATAAAAATAACATTGGATCAAAGTTTGTCACTTTATTGCTAATATGTAGGTGGGAGTGAAATTATACTTCACTATTTGCTAATAAGGAGGGTTTGTTTTTGTTTTGGGGGGGTGTGTGTGATGATTATTTTGTTTGGTCTTCCTCTGTGTGTGTGTTATTTTATAATTTCAGACTGGATATTCTACTGTGCTGTATGAAGACTGTTCAAAATGACAGTTAAATGTCGCACAATTAAATCTAGACAATACTGAATTTTGTGGACATTAGATACATTTTAATCATTGCATTCTCCGTCAGTACACAGTAAATCAGGAACAATATGTTTGTTAGCTTTGTACTCATTTAAGAGTGGTCATGAATATTTATGAGCAAATTCAAGCTGCATGTGCAAAATGTGTATGTAAGGGGAAGCACGTGTGTAGAGAGTTCATTGTAGCTTGCGCCTAAGCCAGTAACAGCCAAGTTTTCATCATTTATTAACTTATATAAATATATATTTTCCAAAGGTTTTCCAGAGTCTTTTACTAACCAAGTTTTTTCTTGGTTTTTTAACCTGGAAGTAGAATTGTTATCTAAAATAGATTGTGTTTATTTGGAGAAGAATGTTTATAGAATTTATGTACATTTGTTTATTTATAACGTTAAAAAAAAAAGCAAGACAAATGCCAGTTCGGTCAATCTACAATGCATTTTGGAGTGTTGTTTTATATTAAAGAGGATGAGAGTGTTTAATCATATATACTACACATGTATATAACGAACCCACAGTTTTATTTGAATTGGATATATTTTCATTGATTTATTTGCATATTTGTAACATGTATACATCTGGTTCCAGGGTGCACTGTTGCTCAATCTCAGCAAACATAATTTTCACATATTTGCAATTTTAAATGTATTATTTCATTTGCATCTGTTTCTATTTATCTATTTGTGTGTCATTTTATTTATATTTTGGTTGCCCTATTTTGGGATGGTAACCTTAAATTAAGCTGTGGACAATTCAGCCAATAAACAAATAAACTTATAATATGTTGTATTGTTATATTTTACAATGCTAATTGTGGTTCAAATATGACATACAAAATACAGAAAAATGAATGATATTATCTTTATTAAATTTATTTTGGGATATATTGCCTTGTCCAAGTCTAACTTTCAGTTTTATCAAAGGCTAAGCTCATACATGCATCCCTAAAATAGCATGTGTTTTGTTAAAAAAACAAGTCACATCTGAAATGCTGACATCAAGACTTAAAAGATGCAATAATGGTCCTAAGATTACTGCAATAAACACCACTATGACAAGTCTTCTTGCATCAGTTCTTTTACATGCCTTTAGGTGCACATTAGGTTTTAAAGCTGCAGTCCCTGGAATATTTTTATTATTTAAGCATATACAACAGATGATTCCGTTCTGTTTGGTACATAAAATGTCCATCACATTGCTCTTTCGCAATGCTCGCTTATCTATATTATCTAGGTCAACTACAAACACAATGGCCAGTTTTGTTTTTGTTCATTTAGTGGGACGCCAGTAGAACTAGGACTTTATGTGAGCTTCTCCTTGAAATTTTGACAGTGGCCAGTGGTTGGCATACACATTACATGTAAGGGGGTGTTACCAATTAGGTAACGCTCTAGGGGTAGAAGAAGAGAGTGTTGTGTTCGAGTTACGTAAAAACAATTATTCATTACTTAGACCTAAAAAGGTGGGTTTTTTATATGTGCGGTCAGTCTAGGATCGATCCCCATCAACGAGTATATAAATGGCCATGGTATGTGATTTCCTGTCTGTGGGAAAGTACATACTGCTACTAATGGAAAACTTACCATATGTTTGACCAATGACTAATAAATCAATGGGCGTGTGTGCAGGGATTTCAGCGGGGTTGGGATTATAGACTGTGTTATGTGAAGTTTATATGTCAGAATTACCAAATGTCTGACATCCTATAGCAGATGATTAATAAATCAATATGCTCGAACAGTGATGACATTAAACAAAAAAAATGTAACTTTATGCAAATAACCAAATTATGCTATAAACTGGATTCGACTGTATTCGGTAGATATTAAATCTGCAAATGCTATGCTTTATTTTTCAGTAGTTGTAGTTGTTGCATTAATATAAGTATTAAATAAATTGCACTAATAGTACAGAAATCTGTGTGATGGCCATAATGCAGTTATTACATTTGTAAATGTTATATACCTTGATTATTATCATCATTTTCCCAGTCTCCTACACGAAAAGGTTTTGGAGCTGGAATTTCAGGTTTCTTCTTCAGTGGACTACTGTCATCAATAATATTAACTAAAAAAAATAAAAAGAACAATTTAATAATAGCCAATATCATTAACATACAAACATGACTTATTTTGTTAAAGGTAGAATCAATTCAAACAAGAGCCATATGTGTTGACACTTGAACAAATGAAAAACGTGTCATTTTTGAGCTAATAAAAAACATGATTATTCCTTGCTAACTGGGGGCAGCCATTTTGTTTTGTTTTTGTGACGTCTGGTGGTATAGCTTGGGGCAAAGTGATGTCAGCTCCATCCATCTCCTCTATGCACAGTGTAAACAAATGCTTTAATTTACGACAAGGTGCTTTGCTTTCATCAACCTGACTTGTAAAACAACATAAATGACTTGATAGTATAATAAACTATTTAACTAAATATATTTCAATAGAAAGAAATGAAGTTATAGTATTTTTCTTTTTAAAACAAATCCAAAGAAAAAATGCATATTATTAGACCTATTGGTAGGGTACGTCTGAGCAAAAATGACCACTCACGATACCCAAGTGATATTTTTCTTTTCTTTGGGACAATGTAATTGGTCAGTTTTGTGATTTTAGATGGGAAAGTCTACTTAATCAAGGGTTTTACAGAATTACTTACAGCAATAAAGCAGAAAGGCTGATAAGTCCATTACAATTTGAGGGATATCCGTGCGGTTATCACACAATATCCTGTGATCTTAATAAAAGACACATCTTTTTAGTGTGTCTAGACACAGTGTTTGGGGACCATCTAAATATACACCTGCCAATCAGGAACCACAGGTACAGGTCACGGAAAGAAAAGACCAATTAACCACGAAAATACTTTATTATTCCAGTACTAGGGTTAATTTATGTACAAAACATAATACAGCTATTTCAACACTTTGACATGGTGGTTTATGTTGTATTGAAAAATAATATATAATTGTTTCTGGGTTACTGGGATGGCAATTACTACAGAATATTGTGATGCATCTGCAAAAAGCAAGTACAATGTATGTTTTGTTTCTTCAGTTCAAAGACTTAATTCCTAATGTGACACATTAGGTATTACGTAACCACCAACTCGCCAGAGGGCGTATTCACTGGGATGGTATAAAATGGCTGCGCTCATTATATATAATAGCCATTACATTTAAACATTTTATTAATTACCTATATGATTATACTTGTTGATATTAAGCAATAATGTGCATTCTATATTGTTGAATATGCACACTTAATTGTCGGCTCCTTTCATGATTGAGATAAAAGAGATGATTTTTTAGAATTAAGTCTGACGTTGAACCTTTAACTACTGATGGTGCTATGTATCTGTGCAAACATGAACAATTTCATGTCAGTTTATTGTGGAGTAAATATAAATGATGTAACAAAAGAAATAAAGTGTGTTCAAACTGAACACAAACTTCCTTCTTGAAGTAGGGGTTCATTGGGACATCCAATCTAATTACTATTGTTTTTGATGGAAATCCCTTATATGTCCTCAATAGGGAGCTGAAGTATTCCCTCTGTCAGACATATCGATTTTGTGTAAGAAGACCAATAAACAAGTGTGGTAAGTAAATGTTTGATTTTTAAGCAGTTAAAGTATTTTTTATTTACATCTAAGAATTCTATCTATTAGATCTTTACCTCATAAAGAACCAAAAAGCTGTATACTTTCATGCAATAGATGATTCATATCTACTGTATTTAAGAACATTATTCTGATTTTAGGCATGTGCTATGCATATGGGGTACATTGGGACATCTCAGTGCTCAGTGTTCCAATGAACTCCATATAATAATTTCATTAATTCAGAGTCCCAGTGTTCTTGATGGGTGAAAATTAAAAAACACACACATGCACACACAAAAAAGGGAGGGGGGAGCTTAGTTACCATATTGCTGTGTGTTGTTAGACTTTGTAGAAAGATAAACTCCTTATTTTGCCTACAAAATAGTGCAAAAACGTTTATACGAAATACAAGCAGACTCTTATTTTAAATTTAATCGAAGATGTTATCGTTCTGCCATTCATGGGCAGTTCTGATTATGATGAACCGATCAAAGTTTTATTATTATTATTTTAATACAGATTTCAAGATATACGAAAAACAATAAAGCTGTTTGTAAATTGATCCCCTAATGTCAGATACATTTTCTGTTATTTCCATCTTCATCAAATGAATCGATCGCAAGGATAAAATATTATTGCCAGCTGCCAGTTTCGTTTTTGTAAAGACTGTGTATATATTATTTGGCACCCAAGATAAATGATTTTAATGATAAACACTAGCACTTCCTTTGTTTTTATAAGTGGTGATATCCCCCCAAAATGAAACATTCACAATATTTTATAAAGAATTACTGAATAAACAGAATGACAGAAATGACAGAAAGTAAAAATGATCAGTTACAACCAATTATATCTGCAAATGAGGACAAAATATCGGAAGATAGTTAGTGGAAACAAAAGACAGAATGACCGTTTTGATCATGTGACACATTTGGTGCCAGATAAGTGTGAGTGTGCGTGTGGGGTTTTCAATCGGAGATTGCCGAATTCGTAACTTGTTCTAAAAAAATTCATTGCTCAAATGAAATATAACTTTTTTTGTGTATTAAACATAATAAAAATGGATACAGGTATGAGGCTGTTAAAAGTACTGTTAAATGAGTTACAGTAACTCGTAATTGTGTCATCAATTGTTTTTTCGTACATAACATGGCTTGTTTCCTTTGATGTCCAGTGTGCACACTGATCATTTTTGTTGTTTATGTGTGGGCAAGACTAATGAACGTTCCAGCATTCAGTTCATTCAGGCTTAGGTTTAGGGTTAGTAATAGTATTAACAGTGTGCATTTGGAAATAGCAGAGATAGGTGCTGGAAAATATAGTAGGATGCTGGAAAATATAACGGGGTGCAGAAAAATAAAGGAGGGCGGAGCATGTGAAGGCAGGGTGGCAAAATGCAATAACAGTGCAGGAGTTCGACAACGCACTCAAACCAAACCCGACCACAAATTGTAACATTGAAATCATGGCATCTGATCCAAAGAATAATTGATCCATATGTAAACTGCACATTTGAATCAAAATCACTGGCGCTAATTATTTGTAGTGTCGCTGTTAAATTTATGAATCTAAATGATAAAAATAATTAAACTTTTATTACTGTCACTGAAGTCGACAATTGTATTGCCGATGTCACGCAGGCACTTGAATACTGAAGGTGACAATCAAATAAGCTCCACTATTTCCTGTCTTTTATTAAGGGCGGAATTTCCGGGAAATGACGTAAACTGTTATTATTTATGTAGCTGTCAGTATAGCATGCATACTTTTAATGTGGAATGGAGTGGAGAGGAAGGGGTGCGACTGTAAAAACATTGAGTTTGAAAACGTCTCTCTTTCCATGAGTAGCTTTGGCGGACTTAACTTTTTCAGCCCAGAACTGGCCGTAATGTATCTTGCGTTCAGCACTCGCCGTGAGTCGGTGTATTTCGTTGATGGTGCAAATAGCCAGTTTGGGACTTGGTGATTTTCAGAACTACTGGGCATCATTAAACTTATTAACATATATAATAATCGACAATGATGAATCTCTACATTTAGTTTATACAAGGACAGACACAAAGCCTCAGAACAGTCACTGGATTGGAACTATTATTTGATGTAAAATAAAAATATTAAAAAACACAGTCAGTTGGCAGGATTGGAACCTTTATTTGTTATCATTTAAAATAATAAGTCAGTTGGCAAAATTCGAGTATATTACCCAACCAGCATAGCATTTTGACAATCCATTGCATTATGGTATAAGAAATGGGTTCCCATAAACTGTTTTCATGGAACCTAAAAACAGGTTCCGATGGGTTCCCATGATCTCAGGACACGGAACCCAAAAAGTGTTTCCCATGAAATTTGAAATCCTATGGCTTGTACTACATTGTTAGATGAACATAGTTATACACCATATTTGCTACCAACTGGCCCACAGTAACATTATAACACTTTTTAATATAAAACATAGCTATATCAGGGCCGTATCCTGACCAAAATCCTTGGGGTGGAACCAATATC
>JAECMU010114971.1:19285-46798 GCA_016106625.1 Dracogyra subfuscus
TCTTAGTAGTAAGCAAGCCACAATAGTAACTAAAAACACTGTTTACGATTCTCAGTGGGCACCTCCACCCCCAACCCTCCCAGGTTAAGGACCTGTATATAAAGGAATTATAATAGGCCTACATCTTAAGTGAAAGTCTCATGAATAGGTCATTAAAATGTTCAGGGATATGATGCATACTTCAGTGGTAGAGCATCTGCTTTAAGGTGTGGCGAGTCATTGGATCGATTCTCCTTGGTGGACACACTAAGCTATGTCCCGTTCCATCCAGTTGTCCACATCGGGTTTACCAAATGCAGTGGTATATGTTATCCTGTCTGTGTTAATAGTGTATAAAAAAGACCTTTAGCTGCTAATTGAACAAGAGTAGCATATGTGGTGGCAATGAGCATCTTGTGTAGACCATGTGTCACAAATAACTGGGGTATCATTAAACAAACATTGGTCTTTAAAAAATATTTTAAAGGACCATGATAAGAAATAGAAAAAGAAAGTCCCAGACATCCAAAGACTTGATGAAATGTGCTGTTCAGATGGTAATGGATGGGAAGTCAACAGTGTCCTCAGAGGAGAAAGTGAGAGTGTAGATATTACGAATTCTCTCACCGTGGATGATTCAGCTGATTTTGAAGAATCATTTGAGTCAGACATTGACATGGAAACACCAATGAAGGAAAATGCAAAGATTGGTGACTTCATTCTTGTGAAATATTGCTAAAAAAGATCAACATATCACTACATCAGGAAAGTCCTCCATGAAGCAAATCAAAATGAAATGTTGGAGGTGCAGTATCTACTCAGAAAGCCTTCAAAAACAAAGGGCACTTTGTATTTCCAGTGAATGATGATATTGATCAAATTGTCTTTGAGGATGTTATTTTAAAGTTGCCCTGTCCAATCACAGCAGTTGGTACAAAATGTACAGAGAAATAGTTTATTTTTGATGTCGATTTGAGCCAATATTTCTAGTTAACTTTATATGTCATAGGAAAAGTGAATGTAGCGGTGATTTATGAAAACCAAACACTTAAGTTACCTGTTTATGTAGTTTCAGGTGATAAAACAGGACTTCTTGGAAGACGCTGGTTGAAAGAAATCTGTTTGAACTGGCGCAGGATTGGTGAAGAGTAGAGCTGGGCGGTATTCGGTATATACTGATTGGTATCGGTATCATGTCAATACCGAAATACCGTACCGAGCAAATCTCAAAATACCGAAAAATTCGGTATTGCAAAGTATGTATTACCTCCTTAAGTAAAACACTAAAAATACACCTGACGACACCACATTACCCACAAAATGGCCGATAAGAAGAGCGTATGGGCAAAATATTTCAAAGGAAAGGACCGAAAAACATGCATATGCACTTTGTGCCAATAAAAAGTATTGGCCGTTAGCTAATTGTGGTTCTGATACTTCTTGTTACTTCTGCAGTCTATTTAACTGTAAATGTTAACCTGTAGGTCATCAGATGAGCAATGGTTCAAAGACATTACTTGTTAGAAAACCTCCCTTTGATAAAAAAATAAATGGGTTGGACATAAATAAGGGGAAGACCCTAACGTGGGCGTGCATTTAGAGGCAGGTATACTTAAAATACTGCTTAATATTGGTTAGTTATTAGTGTTATATGAATACCGAATACCGTACCGATACCGAGGTAAATTGCCATCAAAATACCGATACCGAACTTAAAATTTCAATACCGCCCAGCTATAGTGAAGAGCTACAGAAAGGATCACAGTCTGTAACAAATACTAAAACCAAGGTTAACCTTACCGAGACAAAAGAAGATTTAGACAGTATCTTGAAGAAACACAGTGAAGTGTTTAGCAGTTCTGGAGGACCAATTACAGCATTTAAAGCCAGGATTCGAATGAAAGAAGGAACAGGTCCTGTGTTTCGCAAAGCAAGACCAGTGGCTTATGCTTTAAAGGAACCAGCAGAGTGAGAGTGCAGAATGCATGATTGACACTGGTGTACTCACACCAATAGAAAAAAGTGAATGGGCAACACCTACAGTGATTGTTCCAAAAAGAGGCGGTACAGAAGTACGTATTTGTGGAGATTACAGTGTGACAGTCAATTCCAAAACTGAATTAACTCATTATCCACTGCCAAATACAGAAGATTTGTTTGCAACCTTAGCAGGTGGAACTGTGTTCACAAAGTTAGACATGGCTCATGCATACACACAGCTTGAAGTAGATGAAAAGTCCAAAGAATATTTGACATTAAATACACACAAAGGACTGATGCAAGGAAACCGATTAATGTATGGAGTGAATCATCTGAATGTTGCACCGGCTGTATTCCAAAATGTTATGGAAAGAATGCTGCAAGGAACTGATGGCGTAGCAATTTTTCTGGATGATATCCTCATTGCTACCAAAACAAAAGAAGAACATATTGCCAGCTTCGATCAAGTTCCAGAACAATGTGCGCATTAAAAGACGTAAATGTGAAATTGGTGTTTCTAGACTGACATACCTAGGTCACGAGATAGATGCTGAAGGAAGATGCCCGACCAAAGAGAAGGTTGAAGCTATTCTACAAGCACCAACTCCAGGAAATGTAAAAGAGCTGAGAGCTTACCTGGGACTATTAAACTATTATGGCAAGTTCCTACCTGATCTGTCCACTTTACTAGCTCTGCTGAACGCACTGTTGAAGGTTGATGTTTCTTGGAACTGGTCAACTGCTTATAAAAAGGCCTTCGAACAAAGCAAGGCCTTGATAGCAAGTGATCGTGCATTATGATCCGCAGAAACCACTTAAGCTAGCATGTGACGCCTCGCCATATGGTGTATCTGCAGTGATTTTTCACACTATGGATGATGGGTCAGAGCGACCCATCGTTTTTGCATCGCGGACACTCTCATCAGCTGAGAAAAAGTGGGCACAAATTGAAAAAGAAGGCTTGGCTATCATATTTGGTGTGAAGAAATTCCATAAATATTTGTTTGGTAGGAAATTTGTGTTACTGACGGATCATCAGCCATTAACTCACATTTTCAACCCTAAGGCAGCAGTGCCAACATTAGCAGCAGCACGAATGCAACGATGGGCACTCATTCTTGCAGCTTACCAGTACGACATACAATACATGTGGGCGACCAGAGTTTTTCAAAGAATTCATGTAGACTTTACTGAAAAGGACCGACAGAATTTCTTGGTGGTAATAGATAGTTACTCCAAATGGTTGGAAGTTTTTCCAATGAAACAGAATGACCAGCTTAAGCACAATCCATCAGCTAAGAAGCTTGTTTGCAGCCCAAAGATTTCCAGAAGAGGTGGTAACCGATAATGGCCCACAATTTAAATCTCGAGAATTCCAGGAATTCTTGACTCGAAATGGAATCAAGCATACCTTAGTACCTCCATACCATCCTGCGTCAAATGGAGCTGCTGAACGCTCTGTCCAGATACTAAAACGGGCTCTAGAAAAACAAGTGCTTGATAAGTATGCAGGAAATAGCAATCGGGACTTGAATCAACGGTTGTGTAATTTCTTACTTCACTACAGAATAACTCTGCAAACCACCACAGGAAAATCGCCATCTGAGTTGTTCTTGAAACGTCAAATAAGAAACCAAGATTGGACGTGCATATTGAACATATTCTTCCATGTGGTGGTATGGGGAACAGAAGAGCAGAGCCATCCAGTAGTTCGGTGCCATGTATGGTTCAGCGTGGCTCACCAACAGACATAGTGCATGAAGATGAAAATACAGTTGTTCAGCCACCATCTGTAAAAGTTCCACGACGTAATCCTGAGAGAATCTGCCGGCCGCCAAAACGTTTAGACTTGTAGAAAATAATCAAGGTGGTTATGTTCTTGCTAGGACAAAACTAAGGTGGAACTTATTTAGAAGGAGTTATTACTGGATATTCATATTTAAAGATAATACTATGATGGTACTTTATTTAGAAGCAGTTAGTTGTTATGGTTTATTCTTTAAATGTAAGGCTATCAAGTCAATTTCATTAAGAGTTTGTTACTGTCATATTTTCATGAATTTGTGTTTCGAGACTGTTTCAGTTAATCGGATTGAACTAGGATCATACCATTCATTGGTTGAATTATTAATATAAAGTAACTGATTAGTAATTGATATAATTTTGTACTTATTAATTAGAAGGGAGGAGTGTAATATATGTGGTTTAGACGGTCCGGAGTTTAGTACTACCATACTTTAAGACAACACTGTTGATAACCAGTCGACTACTGTATTGACCTTTCAGCGTAACAATAAAGAAAACGGTCCATCCGGGTTTCATAATAACGGTGGTTGTTTAAATTATTATTAGGCTACAGAGTACCCATTTTTATAACACTTTTTATTAATAATGAATTAATTTTAGTTTATGAGTTTATATTTGCTGTTTTTACCAATTTTACATTTGCTGTTTTTACTGAGTAAATATTTTGTGTTACTAGTGAGTTGCCTTATTTATGTTTTTTAAATAATTATGTATGTAACTATAGTGACCCATTGTAACGCCAACCTGTGTCCCATTGTACCACATGTGTAAGGTACAATGGGACAATGTTTAACTTACTATAAAGTCGTATTTTACAAAACAATTCAATAGATATCTAATGTTCTGAGTAGATACATGATGAGCAAATGCTTATAGCAGGATAGTATATAATTAAATTTGTTGTACCTTTTCTAATAAGATTTTTTTTTTTTAAAGTGAAAAGTGTCCCAATGAACCCCACTCTCACCTATTTGCCATGTTGCATTGTTGATACCAAATGTTTGATTACTATCGACTACAAGTTTTACTTTTTATTAGTTTGGTCATACTGGTTAATGTTATAAATCTAGGTCACATGGTTGAGTTCATTTCCATGAAATGGGTGTGATGGTGAGGAATACATATGATATTGTTTCTCACTTATGAATATACAATCATTATTAGTTAAAACTTTCTTCGTTTACAGTTTATATTTCAAACATATGAAATGGCAAAATTATAATTCATTTGTACTATATCTACTGATATAATAGTAATGCCAACAAGATACATCCCTCCTCCCCTTGCAAAAAAAAAAAACAGGCACAAAAAACCCAAACTCGAAACCGGAGTGAAACTTAAAAAGGTTTTCCCCCCACTTATGAGAGACTGTCGCACGCCAGTGTTTTGATAGCAATAAACATAAAGACGTTTCCTTTGTCTTTATGTTGGGTGACTGGCTAAAACCTTAAGTTGGACGCCATACTAATTATGAATAGTATGCAGTTATAAATCATACCGGGAAGTTACAAAATGAGGTCACAGTGTAGGGTATGACCAAGAGTTACACACTTTTAATTATTATTATTTATTTTTTTTTTCATAAAATAAAACAGACAGTCTGGCCATTTAGTTTCATTAAAATATGCTTTTTCCATTATATATACAACAATACATCTATTACAAAATAGATTAAAGGGACATTCCCGACTTTGCTGTATTGTAAGGTGTTCCTGACTAATAAAATATTTTTACGATTAAACTTACATATATTTTCTTGTTTTGAATATCAGTGTCTGTATATTTAATGTGTTTGTGGTCGTCTTAACATCTGTAAGAAGCTCAAACTGGATTTTGTCTTGAAATAAATTCATACGTAAAAAAAAAAAAAATTGTTTTGAAAATTAAATTACATTTTACTTAGTACAAATATGAGAACAATCAGAAACACGTTTAATATACAGCCACTAATATGCATTGGTTTAACGTACACTGCTATTGGATGATTTGACACCATCAAACTAATTACCTTGTTGGTACTCAGCCCTTGAAATTCGGACAAGTGTGCTATGGCAATTAAGTGCCGTCATAAATAACTTTTTGCAACGGCACTACGGTGGCAATTTTAAAGAAAAGATTAATGCTGTCAAAATTATTCATATATGACCCACTGCAGTAATAATATGCTAAAACATGACATCTCAACTTTACTTTCTATACTGGAATAAACTGATTTATATTAAATTGAAAACATTGAGTCACACTTGATTATAAATGTGTGTTTTTCTGGGATCTATAATTGGACAGTTCAGAGAAAAATGCCTACAGATTTTTCACCACTCTCAGATTTGAGATGGCAATGAAATGCTGTCGCAAATCAATTTTACGATAGCTTTTGCAACGGCATTGCCGATTGCCGTCGCAAATTTCGAGGGCTGGGTACTAAATATGACGTCATCAGTATTTGCCAAAGCACACACGATGATGTCACATAGTTTAATGTGTTTGCGTTTACGTCTTTATGGTTTCAGTGTTAAACTTGTAATAAAAAGGTAGTTTAATGTAATTCATTATAGATTTTTTTACAGAATATATAGAACTTTTAAGTTTTGAAAATCATCTGTGAACCGTGAATAAAATACAAAGTTAAAGCAATACCCAGAACAGTAAAGTAGTTTACATTGTTTTTCTCTATATATACATAGATGTGTAGCCGATGTACTGTAGGCTATATCGAAAATAAAGGCTTTAAAAAAAACCAAATAGCTGGGGGTAATAAACAGAATAACACACTTGGTACGAGTTATTATCAAATTTATGTCCCTCATGAAATAATTTTCACTTATCACTAATTAAAACTTGTGACAAGTGAAAATTATTTCACTTGAGACAAAAAATTTATAATAACTGGTAACTTGTTTATTATCCTCTATATATGTTTTGACTTACATCTGTTATGCTGCACAAAATTGACAGCCATATTTGTAGGGAGGAGACAAAAATTTTATAATAACTGGTAACTTGTTTATTATCCTCTATATATGTTTTGACTTACATCTGTTATGCTGCACAAAATTGACAGCCATATTTGTAGGTACAAAATCGGAAACTTCATTTTCTTTCTTTTTCAACTTGTCCAGTAATAGCTTGTCTTTAGCCTCTTCAGTTGCTTCTATATTTTTGATCTTGGCTCTATAAATACAAAATGGTCTCACCAATTAGCAAACACAAGATGCTATCCTACAACCACTGTTTTTTATTAGCATATTATGATAACCTTTAAGAGTGGGATTTAGCTCAGTTGGTTGAGTGCTTGCTTGAGATACATGCGTAACAGGGTCGAGTCACCTTGGTGGATCCATTCAACCAGTGCACAATAACTGATCAAAGGTTGTGCTGTGTGCTTTCCTGTCTGTGGGAAAATGCATATATACATGCATACATATATGTAAGATTCCTTACAAAAATGTACTGTTTCCACTGATTACTACAAGTCAAAATTACCAAATGTTTGATGGGAGAGACTAGATCGTAGACATGGAGAATCGTCAACTACTGAATGTCTTCTGAATATTCATGAACAAATAGTTGATCGACATCAAAATTTTACGACATCGAGTAATGTTCTGGTGTATATATAAAACACATTCCAAATGTAGATGTTAATGTAACAAATATTTAATAATATACTGAGTCGTTAATAAATTGTGTAATTGAATGTTAGGTAGCGTAAACCAATGTTGTTGATTGTAGTTTTTTTACTCTCTTCTTTTGTGGGATAATCACGACAATATTTTCATGAATGCTACAACAGTGGTTACGGTTATCTAATATGACAAAATTGTCATGCATGTCTACACAATTTCATTTCTTAAACAAATAAACAAACAACAGCAACAACAAAAATCATCCAACAACTACAGAATATATAATTTAAAATAATTACTGTATAAATGTGTACAGATCAAACGGATTAGAAAAATGTTATCCACTCCTTTTAATTATAATCATTTATAATAACAATTGTTCTTATAAAAATATTAACAACAAAAATACAACAGTAGGGTAGTTTTTGGAAAATGATAAATTTAAGATTTCAATAAGTTGGATTATAAATACATTATCTCACTACCAAATGCACATGAAATCATCCACTGATGTACCGTAGTTTTTTGCTCAAAGTAAAAACCTACTTTTGTAGACACACAAAATTAATTAATTATTGAAAGGTAGAGTAAACTCAAACAAGAGACATATGTGTTGGAAAGATGCATACCCAGACCACCAACACATACCGACACTTTAACAAATAAAAACCGCGTAATTTTAGAGTTAAAAAAACAACAACATGATTATTCCTGCAAACTGGGGGGCAGCAATTTTGTTTCATTTTTCTGATGTCTGGTGGTATAGCTTGGGGCAAAGTGATGCCAGCTCCATCCATCTGCTCTATGCACAATGTAAACAAATGCTCTAAATACAACAAGCCGCTTCGATTTCATCAACCTGACTTGTAAAACAACATAAATGACTTGATAGTATAATAAACTATTTAACTAAATATATTTCAATTTGCATAAATAGAATGAAATGGAGTTATAGTATTTTTCTGTTTTAAAAAATCCTCAATTTGGGACTACGTAATTGATAAGTTTTGTGATTTTAGATGGTAAAGTCTACTTAATCAAGGGTTTTACAGAATTACTTACAATAATAAAGCAAGATGGCTGATCGATTACGACGAAAGAGGAGTCTGTGCAGTTAACACACAATACACTTTGATTTTAATAAAAGAGGCACATTTTTTTAGTGTGTCTAGACACAGTGTCTAGTGACCGTTTAAATATACATCTGCAAATCAGGAACCACAGGTACAGGCCATGAAAGAAAGGAAGGCACAATCAAGGCATTTGGCCTGGTATGCATATTCAACAATATATATTGCACATTATTGCTTAATATCAACAAGTACATGTGTATAAGCATATAGTTAATTCATAAAACAGTTAAATGTGACGGCTATTATATATAACGGGCGCAGCCATTTTGTACCATCTCAGTGAATACACCCTCTGGCGAGCTGGTGGTTATGTAATACCTAATGTGTCACATCAGGAATTAGTCTTGGAACTGAAGAAACAAAACATACCTGATTTTTGCAGATGCATACCAATATTCTTTAATAATAGTCATCCCAGTAAGCTAGCAACAATTACTAGTATATATTATATTTAATACAAAATAAACCAACATTGTCAAAGTGTTAAAATAACTATTATGGTTTAAATTAATTGGTTAGTTTCTTTCCGTGGCCTGTACCTGTCGTTCTTGACTGGCAGGTGTATATTTAGATGCTCCCCAGACACTGTGTCTTGACAAATAAAAAGACGGGCCTCTTTTATTAAGATCACAGGGTATTGTGTGATAACCTCAAATTATAATGGACTTTACCAGCCGTCCCCCTTTATTACTGTAAGTAATTCTGTAAAACCTTTCATTAAGTAGACTTTCCCATCTAAAATCACAAAATTGACCAATTACGTAGTCCCAAAGAAACAAAAATCATCCCTTGTGTATCATGAGTGGTTGTTTTTGCTCGAACGTATCCTACCAATAGGCCTAATAATATGCATTTTCTCTTTGGATTTTTTAAAAGAAAAAAACAACTATAACTCCATTTTGTTAGATTGATGCAAATTGAAATATATTTAGTGAAATAGTTTATTATACTATCAAGTCATTTACGTTGTTTTACAAGTCAGGTTGATGAAAGCGAAACGCCTTGTCATAAATTAGAACGTTTGTTTACACTGTGCGTAATAGAGAAGTTCGATGGAGCTAACATCACTTTGCTCCAAACTACAGCATCGGACGTCACAAAAACGAAACAAAATGGCTGCCCCCAGTTAGAAGGAATAATCATGTGGGTTTTTATTAATTTAAAAATTACGCGTTTTTCATTTGTTAAAGTGTCAGTATGTGTTGGTGGTCTGGGTATGAATCTTTCCATTACATAAGGAAGGCTCTTGTTGAGAAGTTTACTCTAACTTTAACTAAGAAAACACTCCAATTATTATTTCAGTACGTACATGTACATGTAGGTTACTTAATGTACAAACCACTACATAGCTACATGTATTTCAACACTTTAACAATCGTTACAATGGTGGTTTATTTTGTATTAAATATAATACTAGTATATAATTGTTACTGGCTTGTTATAACAGAATATTGCGATGCATCTGCAAAAATCAGGTATGTTTTGTTTCTTCAGTTCGAAGACTAATTTCTGACATATGTTAGTTATTATGTAACACACATCTCGCCAGAGGGCATATTCACAGGACTGGTACACAATGGCTGCACCGTTATATATAATTGCCGTCACATTTAACCATAATATTAATTAACTATATGATTATACTTGTTGATATTAAGCAATAATGTGCATTATATATCGTTGATTATGCAAACCAGGTCAAATGCCTTGATTGGCCCCTCCTATTAATTTTTAAAGTATGCTTTTTATTAAATAGATTTGAATATAGTACCACCGAGGGTTCATTTACTTTTATTATACATACATACGTGTGTGTGTGTGGAGGGTGGATTTTAAAGTACTTAACTTCCGAGGGTGCATTGTCGTCATCCAATGAGGGTACTTTTCCTTTAACATGGTATATTACAATAAATATGAATAAGATTGCTTAATCCATTATGTAACTGATCAGGGTAGATATTATTTGCCTATGGAAAATTTAATTATTTGAAAAATAAAAAACCCATATATGAATAACCTTACTGCATATTTACTATCCATGTCAGGGGTAGTTTTCAGAAAAGTAGATCCTTGATATTGTGGTACCTACATTTTAACTACCAAGGGTACGTGAATATCATCCACCAAGGGTAATTTTACTTTAACATGATATATTACATTACATATATGTTGGTAATGTATATTTCAGCTAAGTAAAACCTTCTAATGTAGACATAACAATTAAATATGTTTATAACAGATATATCTAAATGATCAGGGTACATTTCCAAATTATAAGGAATTATAAGTTTTTATTATTATTATTTTTATTTTTTTTAAATATGTGTGAATAACCTCACTTATGTTTACTATCAGTCCTATGGATAGTTCTTGGAAAATGACTCACAATTTCAATAGGGTGGGTTTTACAGTACCTAACTACATGTACCAAGGGTATAATATCATCCACAGAGAGCATTTCTGCAAAATATGGTATATTAATTAAAATAATTTATCCTGCAATCACTGTATTCATTGTCAAGATATGATGAGTAGATAAATTTCTATATTTTTGGTCAGTGACCAAAAATATAGGTCACATGACATAAGCAGTGTCTGCGCTTAACTCTTTTTTTGAGTTGTGACAACACTTTAACTTGCCCAGATAATATTTTCACTTGCTCAAATAATATTGTCTAAAAAAAAACACACTATTGCAAGAGATTATAAGAGAAAACACAATTTTTTTTTTTTTTTAAATCTGTCGCCAGGCGGGCAACCTTACTGTGGGTTTTCAGTCACCCATCGTTGTTTTCAGTCGCCAGGGGCGAATGGTGACCGTTAAGTTCGAACCCTGCATAAGCCTGACTCGACTCGAGTATTTCAGACTAGATTTTTAATAAACATACTCTTTAAATCATTTGTTTTAGTGCAGTAAATGGAAATACATGTACATTTTAGTTTTGCGACAACAATATAAAACTTGTATATTTGTTTATGAATTGGAGTTTAGAAACACTTTTTGAATGTGTCGTGTATCTTATATGATGTCATATTGCAAAAGCCTTGCTAGGTTGATGATACTCAATTCGCATACACAAAAATGGAATAAATAATGATTTTCCGACTAGTCCTGTAGGATTGCAGGATAAAAGAAATAACTGGTTACTGTCTTAAGCTATCGGCTTTATCCTGCTTGGGTCGAATGTCGAATTTTAACCTTCACAGGATAAAGCAGATATCTTAAGACAGTAACAAGTTATTCCCTATATACATATTTGTTAGCTAATGTATATTTCAGCTAAGTAAACCCCTTCTTTTGTAGACACTAACAATTAAACATGTATATGATGGATAAATTTCAAAATTATAAGAAATTATTATTATTATTATTATTTATTATTATTATTATTGCAATTATTTTTAAATATATGTGAATAACCTTATGGTATGAATGAATGTTTAACAACACCTCGGCACAAAAATGTTTACTATCAATGCTAGGAATAGTTCTAGGAAAATGAGACACTTAAGCTTAAGGTTTCAATAGGGTGGATTTTACAGATCCCAACTACCAACGGTACATTATCAACCACCGAGGGTACTCTCCCAAAATCAGGGCTTCTAGAATTTTATAAAAATCCACTAGCCATAGGATCAGTGATTTTAAACATATTCTAGCAATAATTAAAAATTCACTAGCCCTACTTTAAAGTAAATACAGTTTTATTAATAGTAATAATCAGATACGTCACCTAAAGAGGAAGATTGAGGTTTTAAATACTTAGATTGGGATGGAAAGAGGGGCAAGATATTCACATTATAAAATATGTAAATGCAGCATTTAACAAGAGTTTTTCCCACTAGCCACTGGGCTAGTTATAGTAATTTTTTACTAGCCCAACACAGAATATCACTAGCCATGGTAGTGGGGCTACCATAATCTAGAAGCCCTGCCAAAATATTTCAGCTAGGTAAACACCTTCTTCTGCAGACACTATATAAAATAGATTAATCAATAATCTAAATGTAGATTTCTAAATTGTATGTAATGTTGGTTTTCTTTAAATAAAATATATGTGAATAACCTTTCTGTATGTTTACTATAGTGGGCAGGCTTAGTCCTTAGCTAGTACACCTATCGAGAGAGTTGAAATGCCTATACCTACATTTTAGGAAACTAGGAATCCAATGGTGACAGAAATGTTTGCAAATTGTGGCTGCCATCTTGAAATCCAAAATGGTCACTATCCACATGCTATTTTGCTCAATATCTCATTTAGTGGTAAGAGGCAAGACATAGCCCAGTGGCAAAGCATTCCTTTGATGCACGGTTGGTTTGGGATTGGGCTATTTCTCGCTCCAGTCAGTGCCCATGACTGGTACATCAAAGGCTGTGGTATGTGCTATCTTGTCTATGAGATGGTGCATATAAAAGATCTCTTGCAGGTAATCAAAAAGAGTAGCCCATGAAGTAGCAACAGTTTGTTTCCTCCCTCAATAACTGTGGTTCTCAACCATATGTCCGATGCCATATAACCGTAAATAACATGTAAGCCTACAGTATGAGAATAAAGGTCATTGTCACTGTCTTTATTGTAGTCTCGAAGAATTATCAATTGGGTGTGCAAAATGTGTGTCATCCGTGGATTCTGACTTTGTTGGGGCTCACATCGATAATCCACAGGGTGCCATCCAAGATTGTGGCCAAGATGGTGGCCAAATCAGAGAAAAAAGAACAAGTAATTCTTACATCTACCCCATAGTTTTAGGAATATGAATATATTGCTTTATTTATCAATTATTTACTGTCATTGAGAGCAATATTTTTGGTTTTTTGGTTTAACGACGCACTCAACACATTAGAATACGGTTATATCGGCGTCGGACATATGGTTATGTCGAGAAAAAACCCCAGTGGTTAGCTGACGGGGATCGATCTTAGACCGACCGCGCATCAGGCGGGCACTGTACCACTGGGCTATGCGACCAAGACCAATGGCTGAAGTCAATATCAATTTCTTCTGTCCATAAAACATGATATTGCCCTCAATGACAGTCAATAACTATTTTATAATATAATGTTATCCATAAAACTCGTAAATTCCTGCTTTGTTTATCAGAATAAAAAAAAACAATGCTTATAATTTACTGCAATGCATTAAAAGTGATGGGATTTAGTGATGCCAATGGTAGAGGTCAATATAAATTTTTTCGTTCCATAAAACCTGATATTGCCCAAAATAATTGCATTATAAAATCATACGTAACTGCTTTATTTATCAGAACTGAAATATTTTATTTCCCACAGATGCATTGTCGAGATTTAATGATGTTAAATGACATGCAAAGGAATGCGGAAATAAACAGTTGAAACATTATCAAGACAAAAATTAAATTAGAGACACTATAATCAGCAAGAGTGTCAAAATCATATTAAAGCCGCACGACCTAGTTCTATCCAGCGAAAATAAATTATTATTTTGGTTAATCTACAAACCTGTAACACACTTAGATCACATTTTTATAAAATGGAGTGAAAAAGCAGATTTTATATCGATAAATACCATGGGAATCCCCATGACCCAATTTATTCAAATACGTTTGAATGTTAGTATTCTGATGTTACCGGTAGATGTCGCTCAAAGCACACAATTGCCTACGTCACGACATATTTGACAGAAACTTGGTGTGCGTTCGTTTCACCTCTCCTGGACATGTTCCAACTGTTCTGTCCTGGACAGCGAAAGGAATGAGTTTGGAACAGGAAGTTACTTTACGAACATGGGTGTTTCTGTTTAGGTAGTGGCTGCTGCAGCAATCATGATGCTTGAATCGGAATAAGACGAGACTGACCATGTTGACTATACTACAGTGTTTGAAATAATAAATTTTATATATTTTGTATAAACCTCAATTAGCCTACATTTGCTATTCGGAACCTGGTACTAGTGCTTAACCATGCCTGTACGCAGGGCGGTGGGGGATGTATGTGTGTGTGTGGGGTGCGACGGGTGTGTACGCACCCCTCCCGCCAAAAAAAGGTCCACTTTTCTCTATAACATATAAATAACGTTACGTTATCGTTGTTTTGAGTTGTGATTTTTATGTTGATTTTTATAATTTTAAATTCACACCCACCCATCAGCAATTCGCACCCACCCATTAAAAATCCTGCGTACGGGCCTGCTAACCTATTGTTATTAGCAAATAAATGTTTTATTTAACGACGCACTCAACACATTTTTATTTACGGTTATATGGCGTCAGCCATATGGTTAAGGACCACACAGATGTTGAGGGGAACCCGCTGTCGCCACTTCATGGGCTACTCTTTCCGATTGGCAGCAAGGGATCTTTTATTTGCGCTTCCCACAGACAGGATAGCACAAACCATGGCCTTTGTTGAACCAGTTATGGATCACTGGTCGGTGCAAGTGGGTTACACCTACCCATTGAGCCTTGTAGAGCACTCACTCAGGGTTTGGAGTCGGTATCTGGATTAAAAATCCAATGCCTCGACTGGGATCCGAACCCAGTACCTACCAGCCCATAGACCGATGGCCTAACCACTACGCCACCGAGGCCGGTTTAGCATTTAGATGCACCGTTTATTATTGGTGGTGGATGGTAGTGGTAGTAGTGGTGGTGGTGGTAATAGCAGTAGTTATAGTAGTAGTAGTAGTAGTAGTAGTAGTAGTAGTAGTAGTAGTAGTAGTAGTAGTCGTCGTCGTCATCAGGGGTGGAGAGGCACTTCCCTCCCCAGGACAAAAATGTGAAAAAAATACTACTCTATTTAAATAAAGGTAACAATATAGCTTGTGTCCCCCCCCCCCTCCCCAAGGTTGTATCCCCTCTCCAGATATCGTAAGACTTAACAAGATTATTGGTTTTAGGGGTTTGTAACGTTCTGTATTGAGATACTTACTCGTCTGAACTTTATTGTTAATGAAAATGTTCATGAACTGTGAAGAAACATCTCACAAATGAACAACAAGTGAACGACAACAAATCGATGTTGATTGCGCGAACCGTGCACGAGAAAACAAAGCGAACCAAAATTATAACGGTCACTTGGTATACCAACGGCTATGACATTGAAATGGAAATATCCCATCTAAAAATAGATTAGACCTAATTTGCTCAATGGTTTTTTCTCAGAGGCACGTAGCTTTTTAAGAAATACAAAAAAAATGTATTTTGTGGTATTACAAAGACAAGGATTACTAGGAATACCAAAAAACACTTCAGGTGAATTGAAATGTATATTCTAAATAATAAACGGTAAGGAAAGTGCAATTTTATTTGTGAAAAAATGGGTTTATTAGCGAAAAACAACGGCGTAATGGTTAACAACTAGCCGTTACTAGGGACTGTCCCTTTAATAAGCAAATAAAAAACAAAAAATAATAAATCTGAACATACATTTAAAATGAACAGTTACTAATTACATCCAAATGCATTTTTATTTGTAACATAAAATCCTGAGAGTGCCGATTCCAACTGCATTTTGATGTATCATGTATGTTTTTAAATCTGCAAGAGATTCCTTACACAATTTGATGATTACTGACCTTGTCTTTGTCGTATTTGCATAATAAAACTCAGTATGAATAAGGATGTTACCTTTTTGTTAAAGGACTGCAAAGCATTTTATTAGAAGTTTGTGGTTGTTTACATTAGACTTAGCAGTTGACATTGGATTATATTAACTACTCATTAATTAGATAGAATTTTGGCTCATCTTTATTTTCATTGGTTAAATCTCCAATGGCAATATCACTTTTGATCGGACCAGTGGGACCATCTCAGTGCAATATCACTATTTACAGAAGGTCTTTTACCAATAAGAAGACAAATATATTTTCAGTATGTAACAATTAGTATTAAACAGATTATTTACAATATCAGATTTGGGAAAATTAGTAAATTAGCCCCAACAACACTCTATTTCTCTCTCCAAATATAGGTACAAACAGACAGACATATTCACACTGCATATATTAGTAATCAAAGTGAATCAAATGGTTAGTCAAACAAGTGCAAAATTTGGAAGTTTAGAACTTACTACTAAATGCATAATGAAACAGTAAATTGAGAAATTTCTTATCAAGACATATGTATTAACTTTGAAACAAAAATAAATACTGTATAATTAATTTTGGGCCATTGGTATATTTTATCAATAATAAAACTTTGAATTATGCAAAAGAGCATTACATGTACATGATCATAAATCCTAAATATAACGAACGTTCAAAATAACAAATGTATTCCTAATGGATCTATATACATGACTTACTCAATACCAAGGTCCACCTCTGGAATGCCAGACAACATCTGATTGGATAACATGTCCTCAGAGCGCTTAGTGGTAGACTTCACCTGAAGGTGCTCTGGCAGTTTATACAATGTATCTTCTGGATTTTCACACCTGAAAAAGAAATGTAAATACATGTGTATGTAAAAGAAAACAATTTACATTTTACCAATTGAAAATGTCTGGTAACTTGACACTGCTTGCTACTTTACATCTAATAAGACTCATGGGTTTGATTAAAAGTTAAAACTTAATGTTTTTGCTTAACAACACCAACATAAAGCACACTGATCTTATTTGTGTTTTATTGTGCAAAAAGGTGTTCTTAGTACTTGGCACAGCAATATCTGTGTGGTCCTTAACCATATGTCTGACGCCATATAACCATAAATAAAATGTGTTGAGTACATTGTTAAATACAAATTTCTTTCTTTCTTTCCCTACAGTCAAAATCCACCAAGAACAAATATGCACTAAATTTTGCACACGCCAACCTCAAAATGAAATTTGGCAGCTGGACTATTACAGCATTCGAAATAAGCACTTATCCATTTGTCCTGACAAGTGAAAATCTGCTTGGACAAGGAAAATCTACCCCAATGGTTGTCCAGTGAAAAAAGTACAAATTTATAATGCTGTTTTGTTTTGAGCAATCAAAAACAATGTCCTTGCACTTCAATAAACTTTCTTCTTCTCTTGTTTTATCCCTTACACTATCCCAGTGGCTGATGATTAAAAATCAATGTGCTCTATAGTTATGTCATTAAATAAAACCATTTTTTGTAATGGCCATTTTGATACAACAACAATTTCGACATAATGACAAAGTGACCCAGGGACGAATGTGATCGTTGAAATGATCCGAGGGTCAAGAATGATAGGTGAAATGAGCTTATATTGGAGGGTGAAGAAGAAAAAAAAGGGGGGGGGGGGAGGGTAAAAAAAGGACAAACAAAAAGTTTGTCTATCGACACCCAAATGTTTTGTTTTTGTTTTTATTGTTTTTCTTTTTATAATTAACTGCTTTAATTGGATGTCTTATTAAACTAACAGTTTAGTGAAAATATTGGTGGATAAGCAGATTTCTAGCTGTACTTGTCCAGTGAACTAGTGAAAAATTGTGCTTGTTTCTATCACTGCTATTACCAAAAACCACAAATATTTAAGCACACAAAAATAAAGGATTTTTTATTCACAGTAAGCAGTCATTGTCAAAATGCACTCACCTAACATAGTTGTCATCTTCTTTCTTCAAAAGACCTTTTCGACGTGCCAGCTCTTCTTCAACATAACGAAACCTAAAATATTGTTCCACAAACAGAATAAAATTCATGTGAAAAACAAATGAGAACAAAATACTAAAAACCTTTAACTTTATCTTTATATACCAAAGACAGATGGGTTTCACTAATTAATCTCATAGAGTTTGTTATAAAAGACTACAAGATCAAAATATAAATTAATATATAAATTAAATGCACAGAGGTACTATAAATTACATAACATTTTGGTTTTTTTAAAGTTAAACATTAGAACAAACAAATACTGATTATAGTAAATTATGCATGGTAACTAACATAACTACATGTACCTGCACCCAAATTATGTTTCTGTGTGTATCAACATATAAAATCTCCACAGAAAAATAATTATTTATTAATTCAGTAATTTCTGTGTTATGTCACATAGGGCTTCTAGATTATGGTAGTCCTACACCAACCCACAATGTTTGTGATTTTAAGCTATATCTCCCTCTTTGTTATAAAACACTACAATTATAATTACTATTATTCAGTAAAATTGTATTAACTTAAATAAAGTAGGGCTATTGAATTTTTTATTGTGGCTAGTAATTTGCTTTCAATCACTGATCCCATAGCTACATGTACATGTAGTAGATATAAAACAATTCTAGAAAGCATGGGTATGATTAAAAAACTGTATATATGATAGTTTACAATTCTTTTATATACCAAGCCATTCAAATTCTAAAAGGCATGCATGGGTATGATTAAAAAGCTGTATATATGTCTAGTTTCTAAAACAGTTTACAATTCTTTCATATACTAAGCCATTCAAATTTTGTGCACCTCTTATTTATTATATACCTCAAATTCAAATATTTTGTAAAGCCTACACTGGCTAAAGGTAAGGACTTTACCTGGTTTTGTTGAATTATTATTCTACAGCTGAGTTGCCATGACCATTTAGCATCAATTGTAGTTACGATACAACAAAAGTTAAATATCATTAAAACATTTATTTTTAATTTCTGTTATAATCCCAGGGAATAATTTGTACCAAAAAAAAAAATGGTTAGCAGTTGCTGCTAATCATTTTGTAAGTTATGTACAGCACAATGAGTCCCTTCAAAGACCAAGCTAGTTTGTGATCTACATGTCTTCAGGATGTATTCTAAGCAATACGATATACTGCTGAGTGTGAATAAATCATAATTTGATGTGTACCTTAATATAATGATTTTTGTACCTTGATTGAAAGTTCCAGTGTTATTAGTTTTTATGTACATGCTAAATATTAGAGGACAAAGTGTTCTTCAACTTTTAAAGCATTTATTGAAAGGAAACAGCAAATTCAGGTTATTTTTGAAAAGGACTCTGAAGCACATATTACAAATACGTGCATACTGGAAATTAGAAAAGATTGAAACTCATTTTCCTTTTCATAATGTATCCACTTCTCCCGTGGGTCAATTTCGTGAACCCACACGTTTACCGTTGACAAATTAACAACAATTTTGATCTATGTTTTGCACAAGTGACTTCAGCACAAAAATTATTTTTAGAACACAGAAAGTCGACTATCGGTATTGATTCCAAGTTTCCCTAGGGTTCATACACTTAAACATTTTTATTTTCCAGGACTTTTAAGTACCATTTTGGTTCTTTTTCCAGAGCATTTTTACATTTTTTCAGGAGTCTGAATATATTAATTGGAAAATATTTTTTAACGGCACCTCAGTAAACTGTTTATTCAGTGATTATTATGTCTCACCTAATCTAGATAGGCCTATATCACATGGATGCTAAAATTGTAAAAATACATAAATGAGAAAATATTGTACTATGCAGATTTTCATTTGACTGTGTGTGTGCAGGTGTGCCTGCATCTGTGTCTTAATGCTGGATCTTACAGCAAAATACTCCATAACCATAATACTAACCACATTGTGTAAATGTTTTTGAGGGTTTCAATTAGTTTTGATCATGATTCAGAATTATATAACTTTATAAAGATGGGACTTTTTGATTGCACCAAAGTCAAGGTGAAAGGTCCAAAATATATATGCCCAAAACAAGCAGGCCCAAATTGAGTATAAACAATGTTATATGCTCACCTCAAAAATATTTTTTATCTCAATAGCACTAAAATATTAAGCTTAATTTGACTGATATAAATTGAAATGGATTTCAGCAACATCTTTACCAGCTGTTAAAATTACTATACTAACAAGATCTAAGACTAAGAATGCTCAGAACACACACAGAACCCAGTTGTGCTCAAATTAATGAAATCTAAAACCCTGATAGAATAATAATCCATCAAAGTATTTAACAAAAAACAAAATTGCAATTCACTTACAAATAAACAATCAATAAATAAACAGTGTACCGAGATGTCGTTAAATAAAAATAAATAAATAAAATTTTATGTTTATTATATATTATCCAGATGTCTAAAATGTAAAAATTAATTTTTTTTTAATAAAAATCACTCTTCTACCCAAAACTTTAAAGAAAAAGAGACAGTAATGTTTAAATACCAGTATTATCCACATCTATTATTTAAAAAAAAATAAAATAAAAGAAGGTTAAAGTCACAAATTTAGGTCAGTGCTTATATATATAGAGTACATGTAGGTACTTTAAATCATTATTTATTTGTGTTTTTTAAAAAGTACCTAATGACAAAATTACATGGTTTATTTTCAGTAATAATTATTTTAAACTCACTAGTGACATTGTGTTTCAAATATGAAATTTACCGGAATTAATTATACCCGTTTCCATGAGTAACTAAATGTCAACCACAGTATGCATTGATAGCACAACAATAATCTCTTGAAGAGGACTCTTTGTTATAACCAAGTTATATCGCAAACAATCAAAACTAAGCCATAAAATTATTATTTAAGTAATTCGCTTTGATGACGTGCCTTGATATGTGGATACTGTTTTGCTGTGTACTTGTACTTGCACGAGTCTCGCTTCACAGAAACGTAGTAGACATAAGCGCTGGTTACAACTACTAAATTATTTATCTTTGACAGTAGTTTCCAACTCAAAAACGTCAGAAACAAGACTGCTTACAGTTACATAATTTATTCAACCAATCACAAGTTGTGTTCATTTATGGCTACGCCTTCTTTCTGTGTATACATTTAAACAGTCGACCAATGGCAGTCGACCTCTTATAATTACAGTTGCATGAAAGCAAAATACCGAATACACGTGAAGTCATTGAATTTCGATTGAATACTGAATGTGATATTCTAACATTGAATTATTAAAGCCGAACTTTGCCAATTGAAAGAGTGAAAAAAACTTGATGGTAATTTTTCTACTACTGCAAAGACAATTAGATTATTTGGTTCGCAGTAACAACGATCCATAGTGCGAAATTGGTTTGCACGTGAGCTAGAATGACTAGCAAACTGCGATGCGAGCCCCAACAAATTATTCCCTGAATCCACACTACATGTAGTTGAAACATTACAATATGAACCTCTTCTTAAAAAGGGTACCTCCAGGAGACTGAAGGGTATGGGGCAAGCCATGGTCAGTATGGTGATTTTTCTGCACCAGAGGACACTGTACAAAGGACATAACCTTTGTAGTTGTCTTGGAACTGACAAATATGAATAACAATCAAAGTTTAGAAACAAATATTCTCAAACTCACATCTCTGCATCTTCATCTCTTCGGTTGGTTTCTGCTGCAAATGCTGTCCCAATGGATGTAGCCTCTTCACCACTCAAAGGTCTGAACAGAATTAAACAGTAATACAAATGTATACTAATATTTATTACAGATGTAGTCATACCTCCACATTTTATAACATCTTTTATTTCTGTAAAAAAACCCACAAATACTAAAATACAACAAACTTTAAAAATTAAACAATTTAAGTTTTAGAAATGTTTCCTCTAATGTATTTAAGCACACCCAGACCTTTATTTCAATTGGTCTACAGGCTGGTAGATACTGGGTTCAGATCCCAGTCAAGGCATGGGATTTTTAATCCATATACTGACTCCAAACCCTGAGTGAGTGCTCCACAAGGCTCACTGGGTAGGTGTAAACCACTTGCAAATTGTAAACTGGTTCAACAAAGGCGGGTTTCCTCTCAAAATCTGTATGGTCCTTAAAGGAGGACACAATCAAAGCATTTGGCCTGGTATGCATATTCAACGATATATTTTGCACATTACTGCTTAATATCAACAAGTATAAGCATATAGTTAATTCATAAAACGATTAAATGTGACGGATATTATATCTTAACGGGCGCAGCCATTTTGTACCATCCCAGTGAATACGCCCTCTGGCGAGCTGGTGGTTACGTAATATCTAACGTGTCACGTCAGGAATTAGTCTTGAACTGAAGAAACAAAACATACCTTATTTTTGCGGATGCATCCCAATATTATTTAATAATAATCATCCCAGTAAGCTAGCAACAATTACTAGTATATATTATATTTAATACAAAATAAACCAAGATCGTCAGTGTTGAAATAACTGTATTATGGTTTAAATTAACCCACGTACTTAAATAATAATCGGAGTGTTTTCTTAGTTAATTGGTCGGGTTTTTTCGTGGCCTGTACCTGTGGCAGGTTTGTATTTAGACACTCCTCAAACACTGTCTAGACACACTAAAAAGATGGGCCTGTTTTATTAAGATCACAGGGTATTGTGTGATAATCTCAAAGTATAATGGACTTTACCAGCCGTCCCCCTTTATTACCGTAAGTAAGTCTGTAAAACCTTTGATTAAGTAGACTTTCCCATCTAAATTCACAAAACTGACCAATTACGTAGTCCCAAAGAAAAGAAAATAATCACTTGGGTATCCTACCAATAGGCCTAATAATATGCATTTTTTCTTTCGATTTTTTAAAAGAACATAATACTACAATTCCATTTCGTTATATTGATGCAAATTGAAATATATTTAATTAAATAGTTTATTATAATATCAAGTCATTTATGTTGTTTTACAAGTCATGTTGATGAAAGCGAAGCGCCTTGTCGTAAATTAGAGCGTTTGTTTACATTGTGCATAACAGAGAAGTTCGACGGAGCTGACGTCACTTCGCCCCAAACTATACCACCGGACGTCACAAAAACAAAACAAAATGGTTGCCCCCAGTTAGCAGGAATAATTATGGCTTTTTATTAATTTTAAAATTATGCATTTTTCATTTGTTAAAGTGTCAGTATGTGTTGGTGGTCCGGGTATGTATCTTTCCAATACTCTTGTTGGAGTTTACTCTACCTTTAACCATATTTCTGATGTCATATAACCATAATTAAAATGTGTTGAGTGTGTCATTAAATAAAACATTTTTTTCTTTCAAAGTGTGCCAGTGCAATCGCGCTCGTACAGCACACAATTTCAATTTGATGAATGTGAAAAACAACATGCGTTACACTTAACAAATAGCGTACGTAAAAAACATTCTGTATGTTGGTTGCCATTATAAATAAAATTGGCAGTTTCCTTACCTTATATCCTGATCGAGTGTTATATATATAAAAACCCTTTTAATAAGACAATAAAATTTATAACTGCGACATATGCACACTATTTTTTTATGCAAGCTTTCAATATATGACTGGTATTTCTCTATGCTTTAGCAAATAAAAAAATACTGGTTTACATTAATAACTATTATGACAAATAGTTTTGTTGAGCAAACACTGTTTACCATTCACTCAAGAGTCAAAATGTCTTTGTTTCATTCTGGTCGCATGTATGGGATACAATACATTACTTCATGATTAATGTGTAATTTTTGCTAAAATACATTGTAAACTACTGAAGATTAACATTTAACTAATGTTATACTTTGCACAGGTATAGTTATACAAAGATGATTGTTTCATTTTCAACTTAAGTGTAGCATTAGATACTATAATATAATTGTGATGCAAACGATCTTTCATTTGTAACGACCAACAAATATTTAATACAATGCAGTCCTCAATATCGGTTTTCAGGTAAAGCATATCATTTGTTAGTGGTTAAAAGCCTATACAGCTGAAGAAAGCCATATAAAAACAACTAGCCATGGGATCAGTGATTTTAAAAATGTACTAGCCACGATTAAGAATTCACTAGCCCTACTTCTATTTAAGTTGATAAAATTGTACTAAATAATAGTAATTATGAGATACATATGTCATCAGGGAGATATAATTTAAAAAACACTTAACATTGGGGGGTTTGAGGTGGGAGCAGAATATTCAAATTTACAAAAGATACCTTACTGCAATACTTGACTAAAACATCTCACTATCTGTCAGGCATGGCAAAAGAAGTTATTTACTAGCCAAGCATTGAATATCACTAGCCATAGGAGCGGCACTACTATAATCTAGAAGCCCTGTAAAATAACCAGGGTACGAAGTTAAGGGTCGCCAGGTCGCCAGTGGCGAGTCAAAATGGCGTCGGGCAAGTCAAAACCTTATCAGGTGTCGCCCGCCTGGCGACCCAAAATTTCCGCGTATTATGTTAGGTATAAAATGCAGATTATTACTTGATCAGGAAGTTTAATTTTTATTTATTGTTTTCAACTGGTTTCCTGTTACTGTTACTGTGCTATCAAACCCATATAGGATATAATAGCGACCACTTCCCCAGTCTATCGGACGCTCCAAAACCATTCGGAATGTCTCGACCAGTCGGCCATGTAATATTTGTAGGCTCAATCGGAACACCTCGGACATGTCCATCTTTAGTCACAATCGGAATAAATTGTCGCATTTCGCTACGCTATGATTTTCAGAGAGACAGACAGGTTTTCCGAAGTTGCATTGTGTTTACGAAATATACCGAGTCTACTATACCCCAAAGTTCAAACACCAGGTCGTCAATGTGAACGATGTCAACAAATTTCATTTGCTATGCACGTGCGTGTATTGTGGGAACTTCTAATTAACTGAACTCACGACAGATCACACAAGTGTCACGATGTTGTTGTTGTTGATTGTAGTTTAGTTGTTTGTGTGGGTGCAATAACAGTGAAGGTATCAGTCATGCTTATTCATTAAGTCATTATAAACACTATTTCTACAATTAATTTAAATATTAATTCAGAGCTAAGAAGTATTCGTTTTCTATCAAAAAACCAATCTGTCAGTCACACTTATTAACAGAACAATATATAAAGTTTATGGTCTAACTCGTTCCAAAATGTAAGAGAATTTCTTGGTTAAACATTTAATCTTCCCTCAGAGTCTGTGCAGATCTGTAAACAGTCGGGTTTTGTCATTAGTTCCATTTGATATTGGCTTGCATTAACGATGTTTGCAGCTTACATTATAGTATGATATTGACACAATATTATACATTATTACAGTGCTTTACATCGTATCGTTTAGAGATATTGTCATCTGTTTCATAATTATTAAATAGTGATTTTGCCTTTAAGCTGTGTATATTTCTCTTGTGGATGTGATTATTATTGTTTGTGTAAATTTTTGTCAGCTTAGTACATGTATTTTTTAAATTCCTTATCATACAGTCATTATCCTTTTCATTCCAAGACAGAGCCTTGGTAAAACATTCCTGATGTTTGATTGTGTGGATCTTGTGACAACTATTGAAATAAATGTATTTGTTATGAAACTAAAACAAGTTCTATTTCCTTCTTTTGTGTTATTATTATTGTTTGTATGATATAACATGTTTTTGTAAAGTGTAATTTAAGTAAGGTATTTTTAAAACAAAATCCAGCTTTGGGCCACTCAAAAGTTGTACGGGCGAGTCAAAGTGCTGCTATGAGTGGCCCGATTGGCGAGTCAAACAAAATCCCAAGTTCGTACCCTGAATAACTATCATGCCACCATTTTATTTAGAACTTTAAGCATTTTAATTAGATCAACTCATATTGTAGATATATAAAAAATAATGAACACAATGTACAGCTTTCAAAACAATCCAAATATTTTGATGTGTTAGGACATCTTTTGATAAACTCCTTGGTAATTTGCTGATCGTCAGCCATGCCCCCACCATGACAAGGTTGAAGCACTGTTGGGTCATTGTTGTGCTTAATTAACCAAAAGTTTGTTTATAACTATAGTTTGTTTAATGACACCACTAAAGCACATTGATTTCTATCCTTGGCAATTTACTAATCGGCAAACATGCATGCCCGTATCATGACATGGTTTAAATGCCGTTGGGTCATTATTGTGCTTAACCAAAAGTTTGTTTCTAACTTTTGTTTGTTTAGTGACATCACTAGAGCACACTGATTTATTAATTGTCGGCTACTGGATGTCAAACATTTGGTAATTTGTCATATAGTCTTAGAGAGGAAACCATAAACATTTTCCATTATATCATGTAATAGGATTTTACGTGCACATTCAGAACAAGCTGTTGTAGCGCACGCTTTTTTCAATTAGTAGCAAGGGATCTTTTATATGGACCATCCCACAGACAGACAGACAGGATAGCACATACCACAGCCTTTGATATACCCAAGTCATGGTGCACTGGCTGGAACAAGAAATAGCTCAATTAATGGGTCCACTGATGGGAATCAATCCTAGTTCAATTGCGCATCAGACAGGCGCTTAATTTAATTACCATTGGGCTACATGTATGTCCCAACACTGTTTGTGACCAAGTTTTGATTTGCCAGATGGCACTATAATCACTCAAAAAATGGTGAACACATGCGCTTATAAAACTATTTGAACACTACAACTTGACAGTCTCATCATAAACTATTTCAACAACATTAAATTATGGGTTGGGTGGAGGTGTTGTGATTTTAATATTTAGCTACAGGGCATAGACACAGACCTATTTAGGACACAAAATGTGTTTTTTTGGGGGGTGATGCCCATGCCAAAACACATTACACACCTGAATTCACTAGTTTTGTCTTCAAATATTTTAGTTGCCACCGGTGAATGTGGTAGGCCTACCATCATTAAAAGAATCGCTGGCACTGTTAGTGACACAGTTGAATTTGTACATATCCATGGTAACTTCTTAAAAAGTGTACAATTAAAATTAATTAAATCTTCTGAATGCTGGGATGCATTGGTGTCAGAATATAAAGGAAGGAAATGCACTCGACACATTTTATTTACGGTTATATGTATGGTGCTGGACATATGGGTAAGAACCACACAGATATTGAGGAAGGAAACCCACTGTCACCACTTCATGGGCTACTCTTTTCAATTAGCAGCAAGGGATCTTTTATATGCACAATCCCATAAACACTGAAACAGATAGCACATATCACAGCTTTTGATATACCAGTCGTGGTGCACTGGATGGAGCGACAAATAGCCCAATCAACTGGGAACAATCCCAGACTGACTGCTTTACCATTGGGCTACATCTCAACTCCATAAGAATAGAATCCTAAATTGAATCCCAAACCACCTATGTAAGTTATGTTTCCTCAGGTTTTTTT